>CAJQZP010001147.1:0-70000 GCA_907164705.1 Parnassius apollo | reverse complement strand
AAGACACGTTTGTGAGTTGCAACAACTTTTACATAAATTCCATTAATTTATGTTCACAGTAATGATTTTTTATATTTACGCGAACACTATACATGATTAAAACTACTTTTTACAGATTTTATCGCGTTTATTTTTACTTTTTATTTATTTTATTATTAATTCCCGACGTTTCGGGCGCTTTTCAGCACCCATGGTCACGGAGGACTGAGATGACTGACGTCCCGATATCATTGTTAAACCCGGAGTACCTTCAGCTTTTTTTAATTATTGTTTATGGTCCGATCTATGCAAAATGAACTGACTATGTCCTGAGGTCTTGCAGTGGTATGCTTGGGTTTAGTTTTAATTTTATTGATTATAGGATCCCAAGCAGGTGGTAGTACCCAGCCTCCTTCTCTATTGAAATTAGGATGTTTTTTAATTTCAATAGCCTCACGTATCATCCTTGGGAGGAATCGGTGTTCTTTCGCGAGGATTTGTGGTCTATCAAATCTGATGTAATGGTTGGGTCCGTCTAGGATATGATCACAAACTGCAGACTTCCCGGAACGTTTGTGCTTCACATCAGCTATATGTTCTTTTACGCGGGTCCTAATTGATCTTTTTGTTTGTCCTATATAAGAGACCACATTCACAATCAAGCTTGTACACTCCTGCATCTTGTAGAGGAATATGACACTTGACGGATGGTAGGAACTGACTAATCTTCTTCGGCGGCTTGTAGAATGTTCTAATAGAAGCTCGCTTCAAGATATAGCCAATCTTGTCTGTGGCACCTCTGACATATGGTAGTACAGCAGGCACACGTTCGACTGTGGCCGGCTTCACTCGGTCACTGTGACGTAGGCGCGGGACCCGAAGTTTGTTGTCGTGCAGAACTTGCTTGACGTGCAGAAGCTCGGCGGCCAGGTGTTTGCAGTCACAGATCCCTCGTGCTCTCTGGGCAAATCTTTGTTACAGAGAGCACGAGGGATCTTATTTTTAAGATAACATCAATTATATGTTAAAATGCCTAATCACATCTAATTTAGTAAGTGTAGTCATAATATATTAATTTCATTTTGTAAATTTGAACTTGCTCATCATTGTTACCCAAAAACCCTTTCTGTATTCCTTCACAATTTTAATAAATTTTCTCAAATCTGTTTGTTGCAGAGTTTATTTAGTTCAATTGTTCAAACGAATTACATACTTCGATTATGCGATAAACATAAGGCGAAACTCGTCCATATATGTAAGACAAATTACTCTAAGTATCATTTTCACTGTTTGAGTGAAATATAAGTAGGGACACAAAAATTCAGACAGCGGTGCGGTGGAGGGGAGCGTTCGAAATAGACGAAGACGGATGACTTGAGAGTACGAACACAAAATTTTCAAACAAAAAAAAGTTTTACATACATTTCATCTACATATAGATTCATATCCATCCATATATGGATTTTGTGAATAACTGAAACAGATATTTTCGTTCACTCTTTAATTACAGACTATCTAAATTCTATTGAACATAGGCTTCTCTCATAGATTGCCTCATCAAGAGTACAGTAGGTAAGCCGGTTTGCAACCGAAGTATTTTATCTTACCATGTTTTTAGAAAATCATTTGCGCGTTCGGGTCAAATTTAATTATTGATTTTAAACTTAATTCCCACCGTGTAGTGGCGGTTAAGGATATCCACTACACCATATCTTCCCGTGGGTGTCGTAAAAGACAACAAAGGGAAAAAAGCAGTAGATGGGCAGCAGTGTGTTCCTGATAAGAGCAATTGTACAACAAAAAAACTGTGGTTGCCAACCCGCTCGCCAAGCATATATTTGCATATACCAATATACCCCCCATGAGCAACGATACAAAAACACGGTCCCCAGTCTCCGGCGTCCTCACTATTCCTTGCAACGATGGCGACCATGGTAACGGCCGGGCAGGGGTGCTAGAATCTCTGGTATAGGTATGGTTGCCACCTAAGACGGCTCGACCTTGCAACATACTACGCAAACATCCTCACCTCTGGAGCTGTAAGAAGAGATAGACAAGTTGCGCTGGAATATTATAGGGTTCTGAGGTCCGAAGATAGGAGGAAAACACGGTGATTTTCGAATCCGGCAACATACTCTATCACCGTAGGGGCGACCATTTGTCCCAAGGTGTTGGATTTATAGTCCAAAAGTCTCCCTTTAACAACTTTGTAAAATATTGGGAAAGCCATACGTACGGCCCATAGACATCTAGGTGGACTGTGTACTAGTTTGTCACCCTATCCTACAAAAAGAAGCTAAAACATACATAAACTATGTAGGTAATAACCACATCAAGTCACAAATAACTTATAAAATTGATCTTGTAAAATATATGTATTTCTTTTTTGCCTTATAAATAACATCTCAAGGTTATTCTCCCGCATGCAAAGAATTCATAAAAATTAATGAAGAAATAAAATAGGAATCAAATTCCCAAATCTATAGGGAGATTTTCTCTAAGTTTTTAACTAAAGTTAATATATAAAATTGAACCATTTTCTACTAGATAAAATATAAATGCATACAATTCATGGATAACGTACCTTAAGTTTTATGCGCTCTTATCCACAATCTTAAAATACGGAATACAAAGAAGTAACAACTTTATAGTCTTCATAAGCGTGTTACTATACCTTGTTTTCAATAAAATTAAAATACAAAATCAAATTTTTTTATCATTGTGTAACGGAGATTAATGCCAGATAAAAAAAACCCTTTTTTATTTTGTGAAAAATAGTCAGGTATAGATATTAAAGGTGATGGTAAAGGTATGCAGGTGTTGTAACTACTACTGTATTAATACGTTGCTTAATACAATACTTTAAAGGTACTAATAGCATGTACAATTGTCTCATTCAGTAAACACGATCTACACAGGTGTCTATGAAGTAAAAAATCTTGCAAACATAACATATATCTAACTCAGTAAACGAAATCTAATTAGGTACCTATGAAGTGCTTGATATGGTATGAAAATATTTAGTAAACACAACGTAGTGTTAGCTAGTCTAAGAAAAATAACAAAAGCGTAAGAATTTTTCATATGATGTTAGATAAACTACTAACTTACGAAAGTTGTAGGCTAGATTTACTAGCTTAGGAGCCCTTCAATGTAGAGCCTAAATTCTAATCAGCGAAAAAACAAATAATTAACTTTTTTTTTAATTTAAACTTAACAGAAACAAATGATATTTTGATAAAAACAAAACTATAACACAAAATGAAAATTTATGTTTCTTCAACTAGTGGATATCGTGAGAGGTGTACCGATATCCACTAGTATCGTAGAGAAATGTAACGTAGACAGTGAAATATAAATCTGGAAATTTTCTCCCTATGAGGCTGTCTATAGGGAAGCCTATATAAATGAATATATATAAGAATATGATTTTTTTTTCTATAGTATAGGGTGACAAACGAGCACACAGTCCACCTGATGGTACGTGGTTGCTGCGGCCCATAGACATCTACATCTATCCTCGATTACAAATCAAAATGCAGATGCGTTTTCACCTGTAAGGACTAAGATGGAATGGCTCGTTTCCAGTAAAAAAGGGTTTCCGATTCTTTACACTCACCATACGAAACACAGCAGCATTAAGCTACTATTTTACACTGGTATTGTGAGAGCGTGGTCCTATCCCGGTCGAGCCGATCCATTCGTGACAACTATACTACTAATATAAATGCATCATAGTTCCATCTCGTATAAAAAGCTATAGCTATAGACTTATAACAAATTTTAGCTATGGGGGTTTTAGCAAAACGTTATTATCCAACTTTAAAATTAAAGGAGTACCCACCTTTTTATTAAAAAAATATTGTGCTGTTAACTATATTCAAATTTCAGCATGTTTTGACTTTTTTTAAGAACTATGTAGTTTTTTCACCAGGATTTTCATTTTCTCAAAAAAAAACCGATTGACATTTTTAATGTACTAAAACAGAATCTATAAAAACATCTTGCCTCGTGTTATAAATGATTACATTTAAAAAAGCAAATTGAAGAAGAATGAAAACTATCACATAACGCCACCAACGTAAAATAGCAGCCAAATGCTGCTTTAGTTTATACGGTGAGTGTCGAGAAACAGATGCATTTTAACGGGCAATGTCATTCCAAATAAGTCATCAGGAGTATTTGCGTTTTGATTCATTATCTAGTATATTCGTAAGTCTATGGGCTATACCATCACTCACTATCATGTGAACTGTATGCTCTTTTGTCAATGTTATTGTACAAAAAATATAGGAATGGATTATTAGTTGTTATCTGTTCTGTTTTTTCTATGTACAATGAGATATATTTAATCTGTAATGTTTTATGTTATTATACCCAAGTATTAACCGTTATGAGATTGAAAGGATAACCGGAGCGAATAAAAGAAAAGTACGGCAGGTCATAGAGGATAAAAACGTTAAAAGTAGCGATTACTTTATTTGTTATGAAGTATAGAGTAATAACGATATAACGATTGTACTGTTTGTCGATTAAATATTACGTTCTTATATTTAAAAAAAGCCTAAAGTAATAAATTCATATAATATTTTCTTTCGGGTTCGTTTGTTAAGTCATTTAAAAAAATGCATTAGCAAAAATTATGCTGAATTAAAATCAAACCGTTCTCCTAATCTGATCAGTTTGAATATAGCAGTGACTGCTGTCAGCTCTCTAAACTGACATTCATCGAAAAGCTTTAGCTAAGTGAAGTTAATACTTAGAGAGGCTAAACAAATGTGACTAAATTCTACATAGAATTTAAAGAAAACACGTCTGATTAAACCACGATTTTTGTAAACGACACTATTACCCGACCACGGCAGAGCGTACAAGAAGGCTGACATATATTTAAGTGTCAGTGTTTGTATGTCCATCGTGTAGTAGCGGCGTAAGAATTTCCACAACCCCATATCATCCAATATGTGTCGTAATAGTGTTATACACGGTAGGATATGTATGCTCCATTCGTCCGCTGTTCGCAATACGTGACCGCAACGGTCCTGAGTATAACAGCTATGGTCAGGTCTCTTATTTTATTTAAACATAATTCATTTTTCTCTTGCTTGTAAACGAATTTCTTTTACATCGGTACGTAAATGTCCACTGTTGGACAGAAGCCTCTGTTGGATACAGCAATATTAGATTAAATTTCTAATTAATATTGTAAAAAATAATAGGTAATATTCGAATACCTAATTGAATAATGTAATATTTACATGTAGCGTACATAAAATATTCATTTGACAGAAAAAAAAACCCATAGATTTAGTTAGCATTAACTAACTTTAGAATAGATTGGCCGTGCAAAAGAGATAGATAGACCATTCGCTGTTACCATTTGTGGAAATGTTTGACAGCATGAAATAAAAAATTTATATTAATATTATTAACTTATATAACGTGTGTTTGGATATACTTTCTTTTAGACTCCTACAATGTAGGTTTTATTAATCAATCAATTTTATAAAAATGTGGCATAATTTTGATATATTACGTTATTTTAGATTATTTTTATTATTTTACTGCTGTATAAACTAAAACACAAATTAATTAAGTAATAAAGTAAAAGTAAAGTTACAGCCTATATACGTCCCACTGCTGGGCTCAGGCCTCCCCCTCATTTCTGAGAGGGTTTAGGGCAAGGAAGTGTCCGACGCGCTGCCCAAATGCGTGTTGACGAACTTCACATGTCTTCGAAATATTTTTTTTTGTTATTACTCAGACATGCAGGTTTCCTCACTATATTTTCCTTCACCGCCGAGCACGTGGTAAATTAATTGATTTACCAAAATAATTAAAATGCAATAATACTATACGTATACATAATAACTAAGTGAAAACATTAAAAAAATATTTAAATAAGATGTTTACGTTATTTTACCATATTATATCCAAAACCAAAATAGAAAAACCGTGAAAATCCGTAAATAGAGCTTTTTTCAATATTATAATATTGTTTAAAAGGCAATTTCCTTTTTATATTAAATTTGCCTTTTATGTTAAGACGACGGATATATCGTAAGTAGTTCCTTACTTTGTCACCCCTGAGGACTAAGATAGAATGCCTTGTATCCAGTAAAAAGTGTGTGACTCGACATATCGAGTAAAGTGCAGTTTCGTGGTCACTTGGAAGAGAAGGCCAAATTGGCCTCAAAAAAGGTGGGCGTGCTCAACAGAGCGGGATAGTATTTCATACCAGCACACCACCTGCAACGTTACAAGAATACTGTTCCCATCACTGGGCTGGGGCTCCTCAGTGCTTCCCAGCTCCTTCCACTTGAACACATCCAGCGCAGAACGGCTCGAATCGTCGACGACCGAGTGCTTTCCGATCGGCTCGATTCACTGGTGCTACGAAGAGATGTTGCATCTCTGTGCATTTTCTTTCGCATATACCACGGGGAGTACTCTGAGGAATTGTTCGGATTAATCCCAGCCGCCAAATTTCGTGAACGCACTACGCGGCAAACGTCTCGATACCATCCACACCATTCGGATCCACCACTGTACGTTTCAGAAGGAGGTTTCTTTCGCGTACAACCTCTCTGTGGAATAGTTTACTACCGGCAATTTTTCCGGACCGATACGACCTAGGGACCTTCAAGAAAAGAGCTTACTCCTTTCTAAAGGGCCGGCAACGCACCTGCAATTCCCCTGGTGTTGCGGTTGATCATGGGCGGCGGTAGTCACTTAACATCAGGTGAGCCACATGCTCGTTTGCTCACTCTTCTATATAAAAAATCCGGTTCTCAACACTCATCACACGAAACAGTTGTATTAAGCTGTTACTGCACGCCGGTATTCTGTGAGAGCGTGGTCCTACCCCTGTCGAGCTTATCCATTCGTGATACAAACGTAATATAGCTGCAGCATGACTTTACTACTTAAGAAGTGGGCAGGTTAGCCAACGAGTGCATTTTTTAATATTATATTTTGAATTGTTTTTATAAAGGTGGTGCTGCTTATCTCCTATTTTAGTTTCACTAGTATGATGATTACGCCGCAACCACACAACTGTCTGTCAACTATCACTAACTTGTATAAAAACATAACACGGGCAGAGATCGGGGCTTAAATACTTCTGTACACCATGTTTTAGTACCGACTTCTGAAGACGAGCCGTGGTAGCTCAGTGGTTAACGCTCGCTGTAAATATAACAGAACGCGAGTAACCCGGGTTCGATCCCCACCGGCACCAATGAAATTGTTAATTGCAATTTTAAGTGCTGATTTACCACGTACTCGGCGGTGAAGGAAAACATCGAGAGGAAACCTGCATGTCTGAGGAATAAGAAAAAAAAATATTTCGAAGACATGTGAAGTTCGTCAACACGCATTTGGGCAGCGCGGCGGACACTTCCTTGCCCTAAACCCTCTCAGAAATGAGGGGAGGCCTGAGCCCAGCAGTGGGACGTATATAGGCTGTAACTTTACTTACTTTTCTGAAGACAATATGTGGACAATATTTTAACGTTTTAAGTTCTTTGAAATCGGCTTTTACGTTTTAGTAAAAGTCGAATTATTCTTGCGATGGTTACAATTTAATCTAATAATATACTGACAACAAATTAAGATAATTTAAAAATGCTTATTATGTCCAAACATTTTTATTTGTAAATCTTTGTTCAATAGAATGATATTTCCATGCGCTTTAAATTTATGCAAAGAAAACTTAGTAATATTACAGGAAATCTTATAACAAATAGTTATACATCTCATTATTCATCTAAGAATGCACCACTAGTCTTATTAGTATTATTTATTAATATTATATTTTAACTTAAAACCTAAGATGAAATAAAATTGTACACTTCTTTACAAAAACATACTTTCATTTTATAAATGTTTAACTACCACATTCTCTTTTCAGTTATTTCAGTCATTTCTAATGGAATTAAACTTAAACAATCTACCACTCGTATCACGCACACTGCGCTGTGTCCTCTTCACTCGTAGATAATGGCGGCCAACGTGTCTATTACAATAAGGCACTTATCTACGCTGATTTAGTAGCTGTAAGGCTTTTGTATATATTATCTATTTGAAAAGACGTAGAATAATTGCTGAAATGGGTCTTTGTTTTGGATTATATATATTTCAATAGCAGTTTATTATGCAGTTTAATAAATATGCTCATATAAAGTGTACAATTTCCTATGTAATTTCTTTTTATAATAATAAACAAGCTCGGGTTTTTTCTTCTTCATCATCAAACCTTTCTCGAAACCAAAATTATTTTTTCCATTTAGTAATCGTCCTTGTGTGCAACGCAAATTAAGCATGTTTAAAATAGTAAAGCAATGGTTTGTCGGCGATATATACATATGACTATGCTAAGTGCCGCAGTTTAGGGGAAAAGGATGACAATCGAGCATACAATCCACCTTAAGAGGGGATTTTGTAACCCATGGACATCTACGTCTATCCTTGAGTAAGTATTAAAATGCAGAATTCGTTGTAGGCCCTGAGGAACAAGGTGGTATGTATCGTTTCCAGTTAAAATGATCTGCGCTTCTCTAAACTCACCATAAGAAACATAGCAGCTTTAAGCTGCTATTTCCGTTATTCTGTGAGAGAATGGTGTAATAACTCTCCAACTAGGTGTTTGCTCAAAAAAGTCTAACAGATTTCAAATAACTATTTCACTACCTTATATTTGCCCGTATAGGTCTCAAAATGTGACAGAGGAATATGAAACGGTAGAAGCAGAATGTGCATTATGAAACAGGCGTTTGCTAATCTCCTAAGGATTCATACAGACACACACCTCTTTCATACTCGTAATGCTAATGTGTTGGCAAATATTCCACGCAATCTTTGGTCTATTTTCAGCAGAGAAATTTAGATATTCTGTCGTGATAACGATGATCATGATTGAGTAAAACTGCTTTTATGGCTTTTACTGCGTTTTACTTTTTTTTTAACCTTCGAAGTTTCGTAAATTTAAAATTAAAAGCGATGAAATCCATAAAAAATTGTTTGATATTTTTTTTTCATTTATATATCAGATCAAAAAATTACATTCAGATATAGGTTTAATTAACATCTAAAAACCACGGAAGTTTACTTTGATGCTAAATACTTAAATTTAAGTCAGCGAACTATGTACAAAACACAGTTTAAGTCAGTATTTAGGTATATGAGTAGGTAAAGACTAAAAATGTAAGTTAACAACTTAGTTAAACTCAGAAGTAGCAAGGTAAAAGTAAGAGCTAGGCAGGTAGTACATTATTATTAAGTAAATATAGTAGGTAATTATAATTTAGATAGGAAAAAATTTTTGAGTTTAGTTTTAATATTTTGTTGTGATACTTTTTCGCGTACATCCTAAGGTAAGTTATTTATTAAACGCGGTACCTGATAAGCGGCCGTCCGTAGCCTGTAAATAATACTACTAACAATATAACTAATGTTATATTGTTCATGGCTTGCATACTATACATTACATGTGGTAGAGTCTTGATGCAGCTACATTACGGTTGTAGCACGAATGGGTTGGCGCGACCAGAGAAGGAACACGCTCTCACATATCTTCTGATCTCACATCTTAGTCTTAGTATAGAGAACCGGAAACCCTTTTTACTGGAAATTAGGCATCAACGTCTTAGTCGTTAGGGATGGCAACGCATCTGCATTTTGATTATTAATCGGGGATAGATATCTATGGGCCGCAGTATCCACTTACCTTCAGGTGGACTGTGTGCTCGCTTGTCACTCATATTATATATATAAAAAAAACACTAGAGATCAGAAAAAAGTGATCTTAAGAAGATTATGACTTAAGTTATGAAAAAACTGCAATGGAAGAGATTTTTGTTAAAAGGATAGTGGCATCGCTTATAAAATATAGTAGGGGCTTAGGCCCGGGAATATAATAGAATAGAAAAACTTTATTCAATAGAGATTACAAGAATAATTGCTAATCATTTAATCTTTAACATTTTTACAGAAAAAAACTATCTATTTTACTATTAACTTAACTATTTATTCTAACCTGGAAGGGACCAGCAAAAACCCAGCGGGACTTTTTAGATAAAATAACAGTATACTATTTTATGTAATAAGGATTAAAACCTTTAGAAAGAGCATGCTAGCGATTATTGATAGGAGGTCTGGACCTAGGCTGCCACGAATTAAGACATGACATATTTTGAAAAAGTTACTTATGTTCCAAAAGCACATGTGATTTATGTCTACTTACAAATTATTTCTTCTTTAAAATACACATGAATCTGTGCTTTAAAGACGATACACTTTCATTAATTGTTAGCCATATAAACATTTTTTCCGTACACGATTCGAACCCATGGCTACGCAATTCCACAAACCCTTAGCAACTGCGATTCCAAACCAACTTATTTAACAAAAACGTTAACATATTATCAATTATTTGTGTACGACTAAAACTTTTAAAATAGTAGAATTAAATGAAGAACAGATGGTAGTTGTACCGCCGTATATTGTTAGCTTTCAGACATTTGTCGCATTTCTTATTAGCCTCGTAGTTGAGGGCGTCCGTGAGCTACCTCTATCCCTATATAGGTAATTATGTATACAAGTAGTCGCCTAGTAGCTGAAATTCGACCGTTATACATTGAGTTTTTATTTTTGTATATCTAGCAAGTTATATTTCACGTAAATATATAAAACACGGGTTTCTTATTGCCATACACACCACACACTATTGAAAACAGGACATTTGAAATCACACAAAATAACGGCTTATTCAGTCAACCTATCAGTAATTACTTATTTGCAACATTTTAACATTATTTGGCAATATTCTCTACTCTATGCAACGGTTTGAAAACAGAATATTTTGTGTTTGACATTGGCGGTATGAATGTAAACAATCTATGTTTTATTTAATTAAATTAAATTTATTTGTTATACATTAGATTTCTGCACTTCTTCACCATATAAACCATAAATATACCAATATCTCAAACTCTGTGTGCACAGCATGCTTCAAAATGGGTACAAAAAATTTTTCCTTTACGTATTAATATTCCTGTAGCTATAGTTATATCTGTATACGAAATTATAATTCGTTAATATTAGCTCACACTAAACCGATTATTCAAATATATTGTGATCATGAACACAGTATACAATTATAATATGATTGATTACACAACCACTAGCAAACGTTACAAGGTGTTATCTAGTTATGTATCAAATATGTTTCTTGTTTATGATTTATAGCTGAATCTGTTCTCTAGTATATGGTTTTCTTGTTCTAAATACATTTGTAAATAATATTTGAAATTTACGTTCTGTCACTAATTCTTATATAGATATACTATATGAAAAATACCTGTTACGAGTTAGAGTTGCGTCGCAATCACGTGAAAGTTCTGTAAAGGTGTTAAAAGATATACAAGGAATTCTTGTATATCTTTTAACTCCAAAAATCACATTTCATGCACCTTTGTATCGCTTTACAAACTGACCATGTCGCTATCGTACCGCTGTTTTAGTAATAAATTGGGCCCTTTTCAGTGGTATAGAAGTGATTGAAAAGTTCTCTATCGTTACTATAATACTTACTTATGAAGGTAAAGCCATTAAATATACCTGTTAAGCGGCTATCGTAGCACTTTGTTAAACCGATTTTATGTTACTTGGGCAAGTACTGTAGAACAGAAATTTCATAGATTAAAGCTTTTATTACTTATATTAAAGCTTCGATCTTGGCTTTTAGGTCGATTTTATCATGACCGTAATATTTCGCTGCTAGTGCTGGAATTTTTGACTGAATAACCAGACGTCTCGTAAATTTGACGCTACCCTCTGACATGAAACTTTACATGTCAAGGATTTGATTAGAACCAGTATCTCGTCGTAAATTCACAATTCGCAACAAACTCACGTTTTTTATACGTGGTAGAGCCATGCTGCAATTACATTAGTAGTATAGTTGTAACACGAATAGGTCGGCTCGACCGGGGAAAGACCACGCCTTCACAGAATACCAGCGTGAAATAGTAGCTTAATGCTGCTGTGTTTGTATAGTGAGTGTAGAGAACCGGAGACCCTTTTTACTGGAAACGAGGCATTCCATCTAAGTCCACACGGGTGACAACGCATCTGCATTTTGATTTGTAATCGATGAGAGATGTAGATGTCTATGGGCCGAATCAACCACTTACCATAAGGTGAACTGTGTGCTCGTTTGTCATCCTATCCTATAAAAAACCCAGCTTCTATCATCGCCAACAACAATGAAATTGTTAGAATTTACCTACTGATTTACCACGTGCTCGTCAATGAAGAAATATATTATTAGGAAAAAAATCTCACCAAATACAAGGCAGCGAGATATACTTTTATAAAGCTCTCATAAATGATTGAAGGCTAGTAACACTCCCACATATCGTAGGCTATGGGATCTTTCTGACATTTTCCATAGTCGTCCACTATGACACTTATGGGGCAAAATGAGAAGGTGGGTTTTCTCACCTCGCCACCATATGGTGTAATATATATTTAGAAACGGAATATTAGACGATGAAATAATTGGAAAATTACATAGATGATAGGTACAGCACAAGCGAGGAAAAATAAGGCAGAATGAGGCATAGGTGATGATAATAGACATATTAAAAGTAGTGATTTTTTTTACTTTTAAACGTAATGACTTAAGACGAGTGTCTCGGTGCGTGTTGTTTTTTTTGTTGTGTTAATTATACCTAAATATTTAAAAAAAAAACATAAGTAAATTTAGGAAAAACGAAGTTTATTTAAAAACCTTTTCCTCATACTTCCCTTAACTTATATTAAATGTTATTAATTTATTTTTTCACATAAATTTTGTGTCAAAATATACAATTTGGAATAATTTTAGTCCTTAAATTATCATCTCCCGGATCTTTGTTAACTTGTCAGTAGCAGACGAAACGAAAATATTCCTTTAAACTCGAACAATTTACTAAAGTTATCGACCTTTAAGAGTAACAAAACAAGTTGGTATCAGAAAAGTAATTAACCCTCGGTTGGTCGCGTGGCGTCTTTAAAAGCCTAGGTATTTTTAAAATGCAAATATTTTATTGTTAATACTATCATAGAAACTTGAAATTTCAGGTACCCTAAGTTTGATTACAGTTTTTGCTGATCGCTGCTAAGTTCCGTGCCCGCGCAGGCGTCGTGAGATACGGAAGGTTATTTTGTGCGTAGGCTTTCAAAGACCCCACGCGACTAACCGCGTAAGTAAAAAGTGATTGGAACTTATTTTTTATTTACTTGTAGCCATTATGTTTTGATGATTTTTCTGTTGTTTTAGGCTTTTTAGTTACTATAATGGACGCTCGACAACAAGAACGCATATTGCACTGGTTGGAGGAGGAGGAAGAGGAGATTCTTGGTGGAGAGGATGATGAAGATGGAAATCATATATACTCGGACGAAACAAGCAAACACAACACGGATTCAGAGCAAGAATGTGATGATGGTGATCCAGAAACCCAGGATCATGTGTCAGAATCGTCTGAAGACCAATAAATGGATGTAGATAGTTCGGATAGTGACGATAATGAGCCATTGATCCACATGTCATCACAGAACTTTTATTTTGTCAAAAAAAAAAGATAAAAGTGGCCACTATAAAACAATTTGCAAATGGAGGAAGACACCGTACCCACAGGGTATCAGAACAAGGAGACCGAATATAGTTACAGAGCAACCAGGCCCACAGGGTACAGCTCGGACGGTGAGTAACCCCTTTGAATCTTGGCTTTTGTTTTTGGACGTTGAAATTGTTACACGCTAAAATCGGCGCACTAGCGCCATCTAGTCTCGAACCGAAGAACTAAAACTTCTTGAAGTTTAAAACTCGAACTCTCGGTACTTTGCGCGTGTTTACTTGAACATTCTGGATATTTTACTAATTTATATAAGTAGGCGCTGCAAGATGCGATCGGGTAGAGTTGAACTCGGCGAAGCTTCGGAGCGGAATTAAGTGAATTAGTGTGTTTAATTATTAGTGTTTTTAGTTTTAATTTGTGTAAAGTAAATTAAAGTGTTAATTTAGGTAATTTTATCGGCAATTTTTATTGTCACGAACCTCAAGCTCGTAACAATTGGTGTCAGAAGTGGGATAAAATCATGCCGATTTTACCTAAGGAGGAAACCGAGGGTGTCCGTACCCGAAGTCAACGCCAGCAGGAGACGGAACAACGAAGATTTGGTGGTGCAACGCCGCAGACGTCGGAGGGCCAGCCACCGGCTGAAGGCCCGTCGGTAGCTCCTACATCTGCAGCACCTGACTTAGGTGCTCTGATGGTGATGCTGCAGGAGCAGGCTCGCCGACAGGAGGAACAGGCTCGCCGACAGGAGGAACAGGTCCATCAGTTGAAAGAGCAGCTGCAGAGCGGACAGGAGGAACAGGCCCGCCGATTGGAAGAGCAGCTGCGGGGGCGGACAAGAGGAGCAGGCCCGCCGACAGGAGGAACAGGCCCATCGGTCGGAAGAGCAGATGCTCCTCATTAAGGACTTTCATGCTACCTTTGGGAAAGAGATAAAGGAGGTAAAGGATAAGGTTGCTCAACATGACAACCGCCTGTCGGAAGCTGAAACCCAAATCGACCAAGTGAACAATCGGGTTGATTACGTGGTGGCTGACGTGAAGAAAACGCTGGACGACCTCAAACTGGGTGATGGAACTACAGCTCCCGTAGTAGCTACTACACCTTCGCTACGTGGGTTCAAAGTGCCACCGTTCAACGGGACTTCTTCCTGGTCAGCCTACAAAATCCAGTTCGAGGCTGTTATGAAGGCGAACGGCTGGAATAAAAATCAGGCCATGACTGCTCTCACACTAGGCCTGCGTGACCAGGCCTTAACAGTTCTGGAAGCTCTCGGTGAGGAAGTAACTTATGAGCAACTCCTTGAGGCATTGGAGGTGAGATATGGCGACGCTCACCTGGAACACGTGTTTCGTGCGCAGCTTAAAGATCGCGTGCAGCGCATCAACGAAAACCTGCAGCAGTGGGCTCTAGAGGTGGAGAAGCTGGTGCGAAAAGCATACCGGTCTGTACCTGCGCTCATTGAAGGGAACCTGGTGCAGACATTCATCGACGGCATCCGTGACCTGGAAGTCAGAGCTGCTGTGAGGCTCGGGCACCAAGAGACGCTTAAGAACGCCTTGGCCCATGCACTGGAGGTGGAAGCCGTGCGGCAGGATCATCGTTCCCATCGCGTCAGGGGAGGTTGCAGCAGCTACAGACCGTGACCGCAGCAAAGGATACAGCCCTAGGTGCTATGGCTGTGGGGAAAAGGGCCATCTTCGATCCAGCTGCCCTAAACTAACCGTGGAAAGGAGAGTTGATCGATCTCGAGAAGGTAGTACAGCTAACGGCACTGCCTGGCGGCGACAGGATCATCGTTCACCTCACGCTAGGGAGGTTACAGCAGTTACGGTTCGCGACCACAATAAAAGATACAGCCCTAGGTGCTATGGCTGTGGGGAAATGGGCCATCTTCGGTCCAGCTGCCCTAAGCACACCCTAGGAAGGGAAGGTGAACGGTCTCAGAAAGGAAGTGCGGCTAACAGCACCGCCCAGCAGCAGCAGGAATACGACTTTACTATCAGACACTGCAGCGGGAAATCTCACGGCAACGCAGATGCATTGACAAGAAGACCTTGTCCTGAAGATTGCAACCATTGTAGTATGCAAGAGAGTAAGGAAGTGGTATCCGTGAGGATGCTCAGGACACACCACCTCAGCAACGGGTGGAAGGACAGCCTACGACATGCACAGCAGGAAGATCCGGACATCAAGCCGATTCTGGGATGGATGAAGGCCCGTGCTACCAAGCCTAAGTGGAGGGACGTCTCAGCGATGAGTTCAACTACGAAAAGCTATTGGGCCCAATGGGACAGCTTGCTGATTCAGGATGGAGTCCTGTGCCGTAAATGGGACAGTGGTCGAAGGGACAGCTGTCGTTTGCAAATGGTTGTCCCTAAAGCTAAAGTGCCGAATGTTCTACAGCTGTGCCATAATGGTCGTTCAAGAGTCCATCTGGGAGTTAAACGAACTCTACTGAAGGTCCGAGAACAGTTTTACTGGGTCCATTATCGTGACGATGTCGAGGATTGGTGTCGTACATGTACAAGTTGTGCGGCCGTGCGGGGACCTCAGACACGTAGTAGAGGAGCACCGAAATTGTACAATGTTGGTGCACCACGGGATAGAACAGCCCTTGACATTGCGGAGCCGTTACAGAAAGGCGCAAGAGGGACTCCTAAGATCGTCCATGTGGAACGCTTGGCGCGTTATTATGGGACCGATAATGCTCGGGACGAGCATGTCTTAGGAGGGGGCAGTGTTACGCGCTAAAATCGGCGCACTAGCACCATCTAGTCTCGAACCGAAGAACTAAAACTTCTTGAAGTTTAAAACTCGAACTCTCGGTACCTTGCGCGTGTTCACTTGAACATTCTGGATATTTTGCTAATTTATATAAGTAGGCGCTGCAAGATGCGATCGGGTAGAGTTGAACTCGGCGACACAAGCGAAGCTTCGGAGCGGAATTAAGTGAATTAGTGTGTTTAATTATTAGTGTTTTTAGCTTTAATTTGTGTAAAGTAAATTAAAGTGTTAATTTAGGTAATTTTATCGGCAATTTTTATTGTCACGAACCTCAAGCTCGTAACAATATGTTGCAGCATATTGTGGAGTGCACGAATATAAAGATAGCATCTATGCAGACAAATTACGAGAGGCAGCGTGACTGTGAGGAGATCAATATCATTGAGCTAAAAGCGTTGATTGGTATTATGTATCTGATTGGTATTCATAAATCGTCACATGCTTTGATTGATGATATTTGGATGGCTGATGGTACGGGGTTAGATAAATGCCGTGCTACTATTAGATAATATTCATACACGGGAACAACGCGAAGCCGTTGACAAACTAGTGCCAATAAGAGAGATATTTGAGCAATTTGTAAAAAATTACCAGACAAATTACAAGAACACTGAATATGTTACTATAGATGAAATGTTGGAGAGTTTTATAGGCTCGTGTGGATTTCGCCAATATATGCCAAGCAAACCAGCTAAATATGGCATAAAGTTGTTTTCTCTAGTGGATGCCATGACATTATACACAAAAAACTTAGAAATATATGTCGGAAAACAGCCAGAAGGTCCCTACTTTCAAGATACATCAACAAAAGCTCTTGTCAAACGAATGATTGAACCAATATCAGGTACAGGACGAAATGTGACCATGGATAACTGGTTTACTAGTGTTCCGTTAGCTGAGGACCTATTGACAAATCATAATTTGACAGTAGTGGATACATTGAAAAAAAATAAACCAGAAATTCTAAGTGAATTCAAGCGAAAAGGCTTGGAAGTACATTCCACAGCGTTTGGATATAAACCGACAGAGACTTTGCTCTCATACTGCCCAAAAAAGGATAAAACAGTGTTACTACTTTCAACTATGCACAATGAGGGTATAATAGATGAGACATCCAAGAAAAACATTCCAGAAATCATAATTTTTTATAATAAAACGAAAGGTGGCGTAGACGTGGTGGATAAACTTATCGGAACTTACACTGTTGCACGCGTTTGCTACCGATGGCCGTTGAGGTTGTTCTTTACAATGCTCGATGTTGGAGCGGTAAATGCCCACATAATATTGGATACCGTAAATTCTAGCAACCGAATAGGTCGCAAGTTATTCTTGAAAACGCTAGCATTCGAACTATGTCGTCCTCAGTTGGAATCACGGGCCATATATCATATCATATCAACTTTGCCACGCGAATTGAAACAGCTTATTCTGCGATTCGTACCTCGTCCCGTGGATGTTCCTCACAAAGATACTCGTTTCGTACCTATGAGGAAACGATGTATTCACTGCACCAGGGGAACAGATAGAAAATTTAAAACTATCTGCATTTTTTGTAAGGGTAAGTATAAATATATGTCCAATACATTCAAAATCAGTATGTACTGACTGTGTTCAAATGGAAAATTAGTGTCAATTTGAAACGCAAAAGTAAATATTTTTTTGTTGGATCTACTTACATTTCTTTTTATATTGTTAAATAATGCCTTAAAATACCAAAAAAAAAAAAGGTTAACACGATTTTATTTTATTACAAGAAATATATATTTTTTCCTCTAAGTCATGTAAAACACTAAAAATTTTGTTCCTATTTTCTAATTTTAAGTTTCAAGAAGTTAATAAACATTTATTTTCTAATAAATTATAGTCTTTTTTTATTCAAGTTATATAAATAAACAATTATATGATAAAATAAATAAGAAAATAATAATTGTAAAGTGTTTTCTACGCTGTTAAATTTTATTTTTTAATTTAAACTTAAAATTTTAATTTAAACGCGACCAACCGCGTAAGTTTAAAAGCGCGACCAACCGAGGGTTAACCAAGTTCTTGCATCATTAGGCGATCCAAATTCGATTTAATGTTTTCTATCGGTTTTCGTACATTACGTGGTAGCCTCGGCGTAGCTATGCTATAGTTTTAGCACGAATGCGTTGACCCGACCGGGGTAAGGCCACGCTCTCACAGAATACCAGCGTAAAATAGCAACTTAATACTGCTGTGAAACATATGGTGAGTGTAGAGAACCGGAGTAGACCATTATTAGTGGAAATCAGGAATTCTATTTTAGTCCATACGTATTTGATCGTTATTTTGTGTCTTTGTGGCCAGTCTATGAGCATGTAGACTGTGTGCTAGATTTTCACCCTTAGTATGTAAAAAAGTGTCGTCGTTATTTTAGCATACTTAAAAAAAAATAATGCTAACAATTTAATTCCAAGTATTTTTTATTATGTATGTTATGCGATTTTAATGATTCTTTTCTGATTAAACAGGTTACTTTTCTGATTATATAGGAGTGGAAATACAAAGGATAAAGTTTTAATTTAATTACTCAGACTATAAAAAAACTAAGTAAAAGCCTACTTGAAACAATTAAATAGAAGAAAAATTTATTTCTCCTTCTGACGTGATATTTAGTTTTTCTACTTCCTTAAAGACCGTAATTACTTTTTATTAAAAGTATATTTTTGATATTACGGGTGGAATAATATATAGTAGAGTCATGCCTCAGCTGTAATTAAGCTGTTGCAAGAACAACTTGGACGAGAAAAAACGTTATTTAGGGAATTTTTTTCTTATTACTAGCTCAGAAAAGCACCGCTAATAAATTTGGAGATCTGTCCGTTCATTTGGCTGTATGCTGTCATATCTGCTGAAGATTGTAGCTCCAGGCTCATCTCCAGTCTGACAGAGTGTGAGAGTGTGATCGAAGAGTATTAAGAGTGTGACCGGAGAGATTTTGTGTTCTTCTGCGACTGGTCTTACAGAACTTAGCTCCAACTGCATGGACAGTTCCACGTGCTAATAATTCATATCGTCCACTTTGTTACAATCTTCTAGGCACAGGAAACGATTTTGTAATTCGAGCTGAAAGTTTTCGAGGCTTTGGATTAGAGCAAGAGGGGGACGGATCGTTTACTTCATTAAACGCGACCTCTCCAACTTAACAGGTTTAGCGTGCCTCTCACCATTCAGTAATCTACCAGTTTTCACCCTTGCGATCACTGAGACATCAGTGAACAGTTGTCGTCTGGTATTCATAATGAAGTCAATCTCATTTTTGCCAAGCCGTCAGGGTTCGATCAGGTCCACTTTCTGTGGGACTGCTTCTGGAAGATAGAGTGCGTTATAAAGAGTTCCTCTTTCTCCATAAAGGCGATCATCTGCTGGCTCTATGGGCTTTGTTCCCCTATCTTGAATTTGCTTACATTCCCACATCAAAGGATCAACTCCATGAAAAGCCAGGGGAGGTTGCTAGTAAGTAAATTAACTGTGAAGAAGCACATTATATCCACTTTATGTATGCGCTTTGCATTTATGCAAAGGCAATTCAATGAGAAAAATCCATCGAAAAAGAGAAGCCATCACTCCGATCCCTCCCGTCGGTTTCGTAAGAGGTGACTATGGGAAATAACAGAATGATCTCATAGCTTGCGATAGACGATCATATAACCATCTCTTTCACGCTCCGTTTAAAAATCGGACATATAGGAGGGTCAAAATGCCAACGCAACGTTCAAGTAACCTACGCAATAACAAAGGTGATACCTACCACGATCAGCAGCTCATTGCTTACCAGTCCACTTATTTGATGTGTTTTTAATTTTTTTATGGAATTATTGTGATGAACTAGCACATAGTCCACTCGATTGTAAGTGGGTCCTGTGATCTGTTATATCCCTTTTTACAAGACAACAAAATATTAGTAAGCATTTATTTAATCACACGGTACTTCTCCTTAATATAGCTATAGTCAGCAATTATATTGTTATATTGTTCTTTTGTTGTATTGTTCTTTTGTTATATCCCTTTTTACAAAGCAATAAAATATTAGTAAGCATTCATTGAATCACACGGTACTTTTCCTTAATATAGCTATAGTCAGCAATTATATTGTTATATATTGTTTCTTTCCATTTTTAATGTTCAGTTAGACTCAGAGCCCCGGGTAGATCGGACATAGATTCCGAGACTTATTAGAGTTCGGAAGTCAAGGACTATATTAATTTGGTGTGAACTTTTTTTTGCAATAAACCTTTAGGTTTATTTGGTGTTTCTTTTTTTTAAAAAGTCAAACGGGATCGGCCTCCTAACAAATTGGTGTCAGAAGTGGGATGCCAAACAGAAGGTCATAAAAGACTTTGGCATCCGAATCCGAGGTCCCCGAAATCACCAAGGTCGACATTAAGCCTTAGCCGTGCCTAAGCCTGCGCCTACCACAATTTGGACGACGATCAGCCTCCGCTCTGAAGCGTGAGCCCGCTCCATTCACATCTGGTCCTGAAATCACCCGTCTGGCCGACGATCAGCCTCCACCAGGAGCCCGCACCAGCTGGGTCTAACTCACCAACATAAAAACATTTTCTGAAGAATATTCTACATCTTTCATTCCTACCATTTCCCACGACGCGACGAAGTCACCGTGTCAGCGATTCCGCCCGCCAGCCGCCACGAGTGTAACGTGTCACCGAGCCATTGTTACGAGTAAATGCAACGTATAGAAGTTATTATTTTCCTGTAAGTCGTTTTGTTTTGTAAATTAAATTTATAAAATTTACCTTTATTTTACACTCTTTTTGTACTATAACCTTTTTACTTCATTTTATTGTGATTATCTTATATAACTTCAAATTTTAATTTTATTTCTATGTCGCTTAAAGCAGAAAAAAGTAAAGACAATATGTCAGAAAAAATCACACTTTCGTTTTTGACGAAATTTATAAAATCTTATAATGAGGAGACCCGCTTTTCTTACCAACTGTGATAATGCAATGTCGTTAGCTACGGCAGAACAACAACCTATTTTGTGCAAATTTATTATCTCACAGCTAGAGGGAAAAGCTCAGGTCGCATGTAGTTTAAAAAGTTTTGAAACGTGGAACCAAATAAAGTCATTTCTTCGTTCTACTTTTGGGGAGAAAAAACACTCAACACATTTATTATCAGATTTGCAAAATTGCAAACAGTCTTCCGACGACGTTACTAAATTTTCTTTAAGATTAGAACAAATTTTAACAAAAATTCAGTCAGATATACACTATAGCTGCAAAATTCCTGACGAACTTCCAGGTAGAATAGCCGCCATGGAGGACCTAGCATTAAACACATTTTTATTAGGATTAAACCCTGCTATTTCTACTATTGTTAGGTGTAGAAATCCTCAAACTTTAAACGAAGCTGTTCAATTAGCCATAGATGAAGAAAAATTACAGAATCTTCAAATGTGTTCAAAAAATTCAATGAAGCAGTGTAATATATGTAATAAAGTAGGTCATGTCGCTACGCAATGTTTCAAAAATAAGAACCATTCTAATTTTAAACACAATAAACAAATTTCTCATTTATCTAGTTCTAATTCTGATAAATTAATTTGCAACTATTGCAAAAAACATAGGGCACACTATTGATCAATGTAGAAAGAGACAATATAATATGCAACATCGTCAAAATTATAGTAAAAATTTTAATCGTAACCCTAATACTAGTTCTAACTATATAAATCGTAGCTCAAATAATAATTCTAATTTTGTAAGCCGTAACCCTAACCCTAATTCTAGTTCTAACTCTGTGCCTATGCACATGACATGTAATAACGACGGCACTATCGATAATTCTAACTCTTTAAACTAAATAAGATTTCGGATACGTGTCTGCCGAAATCGTACTGTGGTAATGACACGAAAACAATTAATAATACTATTTCTACTAACTTTTACAAAAATAATGCTAAATCTTATTCTAATTCTAATTCATCTCGGCGATGCATTAACAAGCAACCGAGTCATTCTAATTCATTTACATCTCAGCAACCCAAGGAGGTGAAGCTGAGTCTTACTAGTTCTCATGCACCTCAGTTGACCGAAAAGGTACAACCGAGTCTTACTAAGTCGTTTACTATATCTACATCTCAGCAACCCAAGGAGGTGAAGCTGAGTCTTACTAGTTCTCATGCACCTCAGTTGACCGAAAAGGTACAACCGAGTCTTACTAAGTCGTTTACTATATCTACATCTCAGCAGCCCAAAGAGGTTAAGCCGAGTTTTAATGAGTCTTATTCTAATTCTATTTCTATTTTTGAAACGAGCATAAATACATGCAAGGTTTCGTTACCATACACGAATTTATTAACAAAATATTCTCCTAAGTGTCTCAAACTTCTTATCGATACCGGTGCAAGCGTTTGTGTCATAAAACACTCATGTTTAAAAACGAAACATGAACTTCTTAAGGACAAGGTAAGAATCAAAGGTATAAATGATACGGATACGTATAGCGAAACAATAGGCTCAATCTACTTGCAATTTTTATTAAGTGATCAAACTTACGAGCACAAATTTTATGTCATTAACGATAGCATAAACCTTAATTACGACGGTATTATCGGTACAGATTTTCTTAAATATTTTAATGCTAATATAGATTATAGTTCTAAGATAATGACTCTTTGCAGTCACCAAGTTCCTATTATATTTCACCAGCCAACCTACACCGTTCCAGCACGCTCAGAAGCAGTCATTGAATGCACTATATCAAACTACTCGCTCGAGACTTATCGGAATAATGAAGCCTTAGTTCTAGATCACACATTAAGCAAGGGTGTTTACGTCGCTAATTGTATAGTATCGGTAAAACCAAATAAAATGGTTAACATCACTGTTTTAAATACGACTGATACAGACATAGAAATTAAAGATTATTCCGTAGAATTAACACCTATAGATTACGATAATTCTATTTCCTGCGAAAATTCAATACCTAGTAAATCTATGTATTCCGTCTCGACTTCCAAATCTGATCGAATGAATCGAGTATTAAGTCTTTTACGCTGCTCTCATCTCAACGATGAAGAAAAGAAAGCACTTCTCAATTGCTGTTCCGATTATACGGATATCTTTCACCTCGAAGGTGAGCCCCTCTCTTTTACTAATGGCATCCAACACTCCATAGATACGGGTAACGCACCCCCAGTTCACGTAAAATCGTATCGCTTCCCCGAGTGTCACAAGGAAGAAGTTGATACACAAATTCGCAAAATGCTAAATCAGAATATAATCCGTCCCTCTGTTTCGCCTTGGAGCGCCCCGGTATGGGTAGTTCCGAAAAAATTAGACGCTTCTGGCAAGAAAAAGTGGAGAATAGTCATTGATTATCGTCGCCTCAATGATATCACGGTTTCAGAAAGTTATCCGCTGCCTCTTATCACTGATATCCTAGACCAATTAGGCCATTCGAAATATTTTACAACTCTCGATCTTGCTAGCGGTTTCCACCAGATAAAGATGGATGCTAAAGATGCTCCAAAGACGGGATTTACTATTAGTACTAACTCTAGCATGTCTGGACACTATGAATTCACTAGAATGCCCTTTGGTTTGAAAAATGGACCCTCAACCTTCCAGCGACTCATGAATACTGTTTTATCAGGACTACAAGGTCTACACTGCTATGTATATCTAGATGATTGTATAATTTATAGTCAAAATTTGAATCAACATATGGAAAAGTTAAAATTAGTGTTTGATAAGTTCCGCGAATACAATTTAAAATTACAACCAGACAAGTGCGAATTCTTAAGACGTGAAGTAACCTATCTTGGTCACATTATCACCGACAAAGGTGTCTCTCCAAATCCAGACAAGGTAAAAGCAGTATCGCAATTCCCAATTCCTCAGAATCCTAAAGAAATTAAATCCTTCCTAGGCTTAATAGGCTATTATCGCCGATTTATTGATAATTTTTCCAAATTAACGAAACCTCTTACTTCTTTATTAAAAAAGGACGCTTCTTTCCACTGGTCCCTAGAACAACAAACCGCTTTCGATATTCTAAAAGAAAAATTAATCACTGCTCCGCTGCTCCAATACCCAGACTTCTCTCAGCCCTTCATAGTAACCACAGACGCAAGTAATTACGCCGTGGGTGCAGTTCTATCCCAAGGTCCTGTCGGCAAGGATAAGCCAATAGCTTACGCATCGCGCACCTTAAATCGTGCCGAAGGTAATTATTCAACTACCGAAAAAGAACTCCTAGCCATTTTATTCGCAGTTAAAACATTTCGCCCTTACCTCTACGGTAATAAATTTAAAATTGTCACCGACCACAGACCACTAGTATGGTTATTTAATGTCAAAGACCCAGGCAGTAGACTCATTCGTTGGCGCCTAAAACTCGAAGAATATGACTACGAAATCATTTATAAACAAGGCCGTTTAAACTCCAATGCTGATGCGTTATCTCGCTGTCCCGTTAATGTTATAGACATTAACACCTTAAATAACTCTAGTTATGAAAAATATTTTAAGGATCAATTCTCCAATAAAACTCCTATTTCAAATACAGTAATTATAGAATGCACTGAAGGATTACATTTGTCTAAGTTAAAACATATCGCGTGTCCGGTCTCTTTAGATTTCGATTCATCTATACCTCACTGTGAAGAAATATTATCGCAGTTAGATAAGCCGGAGGAATTGCTGAATTCCGAACGCGAACCTTTTACAATTCAATGTGTTAAAGATAAGAATAAATACTTCTATTTTTTATATACCAAAGCCATATATAACCATTATGAAGAAACCAAATTTAAAGACATCTACAATTTAATGATAAAACTTAGAGATAAAATTTTAGTCGAAAATCCCGATATCACAGATCTCGCCTTGTCAGACTTTTCAGACCCATTTTCTAAGTTAGGTTATATTAAGATATATAATATGATTGCCTATATTTTCCATAGCACAAATATTAAAATTCATATTTATAAAAATCGGTTAATTTACCCTACTCCCATCGAAATCCCTAAAATTTTAAAAGAGAATCACGATTCACCTATTGCGGGTCACCCAGGATCAAATCGTATGTATAAAAGAATTAAAGCCGCCTACTACTGGAAGGGTATGCGCTCTGATATTGTAGATTACGTTAAGAAATGCCAATTATGCCAAATTAATAAGCCGCTGAGAATGTCCAATAAGGCTCCAATGGAGATAACTTCCACTTCTACTAGACCTTTTGAACGATTAGCTCTCGACATCGTTGGTCCTTTGCCCGACGCAGGTTTCCAAAAATTCAAATTTATCCTTACATTGCAAGACGATTTAACTAAATTTTCAAGCGCTTATCCCCTGGTCACAGCTACCAGTGAAGAAATAGCCAGAAATCTCGTACATTTTATGTCTCTTTTCGGTTTTCCTAAAACGATCTTAACAGATTTGGGTACATGTTTCACGTCCGATTTATTTAAACAACTGACTCAAATTCTAAAAGTTAAAACCTTATTTACCACTCCTTATCACCCACAAACAAATGGAGCCCTAGAACGCTCACATGCTACTTTAAAAAGAATACCTAAAATCTTTCGTAAACGAAAACCAGAATGATTGGCATTGTTATCTATTTACCGCAATATTAGCTTATAATACCACTCCACATTGCACCACTAATTTCACCCCTCATGAATTATTATATGGTTATAAACCTAACATTCCAAATTCCCTATATGAAACAAATAATAATACAACCTATAATGAATATATTCGAACTTTACAATATCGAATGCGTTTTAGTAGAGAAAAGGCCATTCAAAATATAGTTAATAGCAAAGAAAAATCGAAACAATATTATGACGCTAGTTCACGTGAAACTTCTTATAAAATTGGCGACTTAGTGTATATAAAACATCATCACCGGCTCCGTAAGGCTCTATCACCTATATGGAAGGGCCCATATAAAATTATAAAAATAAATAATAAGCATAACGTAACGTTACAAATAGGTCGTAAACATGTTAAGTACCATACAAACGAAATTAAGCCTGCTATTCAAACTCCCTAAATTTAATTAACTTTGTATATTTTTTCAGAGCTTTATGCTATGGAAACCAAAGCCACGCTGAATCGAGGATCATACCTATATCACATAGTCCTGGAATTTATTTTGAACCTATTACGCATATTAATTTTTATAACGATTATTGGAAAGTCATAACATATATAGACCTTATATCCTTAGATCCTTATCTCAATAAAATAGAAAATTTATTATATGATACTTTAAACCTTTGTTCCAAAATAAATACTGACGAATTTTCCCCCGTGTAAAGATTTTTCTACTCCTATAGAGACTTTAATAAAATATAATTACGTCAAATTGCAATCTCTAGCACATTTAATCAATAATAACCCATCGCCAAACAAAGTCAAAAGATCTTTGGAATTTGGAGGCGAAATTCTTAAATTTTTCTTTGGTACTCTAGACGCAGATGATGCGCGAAAATATGATGCCGCGATAGAATCCTGTCGGAAAAGTGAAACGGAACTATTTAATCTATTCAGAGATAATATTCATATAATTAAATACACTATAAATAATTTTAATGCCACTATTTATAAATTAAATCAAAACGAATTAAAATTGAATTCCCAAATTAATAAAATGAATGAAATTTTGTCACAAATTACAAAAACCGATAACTTACTACTTCACATTTCTAGGATAAATAATTTACTAAACGTAATTGAAGGCTCCTTACTTGCTATTTCTAACTTACTAGACACAACTATAAATGCTATTTTATTTTCCAAGGTAAATGTTTTGCATCCTAGCGTGATTAGCCCTTTAAGTCTTTATAATGAATTAACTAAGCATATTAATCAATTAAACAAACGTTTAGATTTTCCAATGCAATTGAACATACATAATATTCATGCTTTGATTGACATCTCGAAACTTAGTTCATATTATTATAACAATAAGATTGTTTTCAGTTTGCAAATTCCACTGATAACACCTGATAAATTCACTGTTTATAAGAATATCCCATTACCGACTCCTCACGACGAGTCACATAATATGCAAACTTTTGCACTTATTCAACCTTCTAATTCTTATATTGCTTTAAGTGACGATAGAATACATTATACTATGTTTAATAACTTAGATGATTGTAATTTCATTAATAATAACTACTCTATTTGTGAACTATTAACTATAACGTCTAGTGTAAATAATCCTAATTGTGAATCGAAATTACTAACAGAAGTAATTCTTTCCCTACCTTCTGAGTGTAACGCCAAGTTATTATTTGGCCAAATCAATATTTGGCATAAATTAAAAAATAATAGATGGATCTATGTACAATCTAATGTAAACAAATTAACTATCAAATGTGATGACGACATTACTGATCATTCTATTATTGGCACAGGTATTGTCAAATTAACCGAAAATTGTATTGGTTATTCCAAAACTATTCAATTATTGCCAACAAGTACTTACCAATTTTCGATCAAATCAACAATAGATATAAGCTTTGATATAACGAAAGATGATTGTTGCAAAAAGGACATATTTAATAAAAGTTTACCATATTTAACGCCAATCTCTTTAAGCAAAAATAACTTGGATTCTTTAAAATATGCAAATCATCAACTGGATAGTTTAGAGTTTGAATTAAATAATCTTCAAAAAGAATCACATTTTATTAAATATGGCTCATACTATTCAACATTTACTTATGTTTTAATTGTACTACTATTTTTATACCTTGCCTATAAATTATTTAAATGCTGCAGAAATCGTCACGATAGCAGTGGATATTGTATACAAATATTTAATCAATGTAATAATAAAAAGTCATCGAAACATAACTCCAAAATTTCAAATTCAATTGAGATGACCGATAAATCGACATCTGAAGAAGATAATATCTCGCTTAAATCTTTACCAAATTGTACTAATTATAAGCCTTATAAAACTGTAGACAAAGTTCATTCTTCCTCTCGAAGAAATCTTAATTTCTAATTTTATTCAATTTTAGTTTTAAAAAATTTTGTATTAATACAAATAATCGATTTTATTATCATATAATCTTAATTTCTACTCTGTCACCTTATATTTTGTAATTGCTATTTTAAATGCAATCTATGTAATTGTAATTGAAATTACTACCTTGTTTAATACAAGTAAATTCTAATTTTACTATTTCATTCAAAATACTTTTAATTTTAGATTTAAATAATTCATTTTTGTATAATTTTATTCCTTAATTTTAAATTGATTATTTTTGATTCTACTCTGTCTCTTTTGTATAACTTAGTTAACGAATAATACTATTGTATCTTTATGTAAAATTTAGTTCGAAAGTTTTTACATTGTTATGAGATTGATTTGCAATATTTTACCACAAATTTTAATTTCCTATTTTCATAATTTGTAATGTCTTCCGACCTCTAATCGCTTTTCTATTTCGAATCTTCGCTTTATCTTAATTTAGAAAAAGCTCAGTCAAAAGGGGGAGCTGTTATATCCCTTTTTACAAGACAACAAAATATTAGTAAGCATTTATTTAATCACACGGTACTTCTCCTTAATATAGTTATAGTCAGCAATTATATTGTTATATTGTTCTTTTGTTGTATTGTTCTTTTGTTATATCCCTTTTTACAAAGCAATAAAATATTAGTAAGCATTCATTGAATCACACGGTACTTTTCCTTAATATAGCTATAGTCAGCAATTATATTGTTATATATTGTTTCTTTCCATTTTTAATGTTCAGTTAGACTCAGAGCCCCGGGTAGATCGGACATAGATTCCGAGACTTATTAGAGTTCGGAAGTCAAGGACTATATTAATTTGGTGTGAACTTTTTTTTTGCAATAAACCTTTAGGTTTATTTGGTGTTTCTTTTTTTTAAAAAGTCAAACGGGATCGGCCTCCTAACAGATCCATTGATATCTACATTTACCCTCGATTAATAATTTATACTGCAGATGATTTGTTAATCAGGGATGACAACGCTGAACTGCCCTGTTTCCAGTAAAAAGTGTTCTCCAGTTCTCTACACTGACCCCGCATAATACAGCAGTATTGTGCTGCTCTTTTACGTCGGCGTTCTGTGAGATTGTTGTGTAACCACGGTCGAGCCAACCCATTTTTGCTACAACCATATTGTAGCTACATCGTTTCTCTACTACGTAAAAACACTTTTAAAGCAATAAAGGGAAACATTTGTCTAAACTTGTATCATATCATATCGTATTCTGACAGTATTAAAATCTAGAAGTCTACTTTGACACTATGTGATCCACCCAAATTCCGAATATCAGTGGTTCTGTTTTTGAATAACTGTCATAGTTCGGCAGTGGAATTTTATAGACAGAGACAGACTTTTATAGAGATGAATAGTAAGGTTGCTCGCTATTGCTATATACTGTTTTCAAGGTTTTGTGTTCATTTAATGTATAAATGTTTTAAACTGAGAGAACGTCTATCCTCTAGATACCGTCGCACTAATATTATCACTCTTATTATCCTTCAATAAAAGTTAGGTATTACTTAATCTTAGATCTTGGTTCGATCTTCCGATTTCAGTACGTAAGGCAAAGGTGTCAATGAGGAGAGAAGGTGCGTTAAGATGCCTCATTGATGAGACTTTTATATACTTCCATTAGTATACTGATGTAGAGACTGGTTTTCTTCTTCCATTATCGTGGTTGTCAGCAAGTTGTCTTTAATATTCTTGCATATCTGATGGGTGCCAAATTTCCACTGGTGTGCCACAAGCTGAAATGTTATCTTCACATCTGTTCTCAGTTTTTATCAGTTTTTTCGCTTTCTTAAATAAGCTGCTCTTAACATTTTTATGCTGAGGATCTGCTAATTTATACTCAAGAAGAAGTCAACTCTTTAAGTGATGCTATTGCTTGACTCAATATAGAATTAACGAATGTCCACAATTAGTCTCGTATGTTTGGTATTAGAGTGATCCAAAATAAATGGCAAGCTTTAACAATAGGTAGTGTTAAACATTTGTCTAAACTTGACGTCAGTTCGTTTACATATGATAATTATATCATATCGTATTCTGAGAGTGTGTTAAAATCTAGAATTCTACATTGACACTACTTTATGCGATCCACCCAAATTCCGAATATCAGTGGTCCTGTTTTTCTGTTCAGTGCTTTGAAGCACTGTAGGAACTTTTTTCCAATCAAGGTTAAGACAAATCAGATGAAACTCTTATTATGCCCATTATTGATTATGCTATTGTATGTTTTCCTGGTCGTAATGAGTTTTTCCTTCACAAGCTGTAACTTCTAGTCAATAACTACATCCGTTTAATTTTTCTACTTTGCAAGTTAGATCATGTATCCTCCTCATCCCGCACTCAGCTTAAATGACTTCCTATTTGTCAAAAAAGACACATTATTAATTTATATTTATAAATTAAGTAATTCTTAACACAGTTATTCTCTTTCAGTCGATAACCACTATAAGAATTATCTGAAATATAAATTTCAGTTTCTGTGCGATACTCGTGAGAGACAATTTCGTTCATAGGAGACTCTAGCTCTCTTTATGCCTCTTCACTGTTCGCATTTCATATCTTCATCCTTAGCATCCAAGGCGTGGAGCTATGGAATAAGCTACCTGAAAATTAGGCAACCTATTTGCAATCAAACATTTTAGACGAATGTTCGGGTTCATTTACTTAAATTATTTCCTAACTTCTAAGCTCCGTCATCGTTATATTAGCTATGTCTGTTTTAATATATATATATATATCTTATATATATATATATATATATATATATATATATATATATATGTATATATATAGTAATATGCAGATACGGGACAATTACAGTCGTGCATACAAACATTCGTGCTTCTATTGTATTAACTAACTTAAGAAGTCAACTTAATTCTAAATGGAAATAAGAATAACTAAGTATCTAAGGGCCGCTTTTTTCAATCATCGGGTAAAAGTTTTGAATTTGATGAAATATATAATAAACAAATGAAATGTTACAACTGTAAGAATAAAGTAGTTTAATAAATTGTTATATTTTAAATTAAGTCAAGTTATATTTTAATTCACATGCATAATTTACTTAAAACAGCTTGAATTATCGTACAGTGTAATTTATGAAAATACATGTTATTAATGAACTTATTACGTGCGTAATTATACTTGATTGAAAGAAATATATGCACACGATACAGTATTGTATATACTTACTTATCATAATGGCGTTATTTTAAATCTAGTTAAACTCTTTCAATTTTTAATATATGTATATATATATATATATATTAAAAATTGAAAGAGTAACATTTAATTTGTTTATTATATATTTCATCAAATTCACAACTTTTACCCGATGATTGAAAAAAGCGGCCTTTATTTACTTAGTTATTCTAATTTTCATTTGAAATTAAGTTGACTTCTTAAGTTAGTTAATGCAATAGAAGCACTAATATTTGTATGCACGATTGTAATTGTCCCGAATCTGCATATTACTTCGTATTACACATCCTCAATATGAGTGAAAATAGCATGTGTAGCAGGAGCTACAGTTTATTTAAAAGAAAAATTATACACGTGTAAGTGGATCACGCGGATGATATAACAAAATACTCAATTATAAGATTTCGTTAGGTCTCATGGTGTCACAGTCACACTTAGGCCACAGCATCCACTTACCATCAGGTGGAATGTGTGCTAGTTTGTTGATTAATATTTTAAATTTTGTAATTGTATGTATAATGTTGAATTTGATGTTTTAGATGGAAAAGCCAAAGATCTTGCTTCAAAGGCTGTTTAAGAGTAATATCAAATTCTGTCCCGTAAGTTACAATGATTTGTATCCTCTTCATCCCGTAAACGTAATAACGACATACATAATGAATATCACCAAAAGGTAAAGAATCTTTTCGATGTCTAGTTTCCAAAGTATAAGTTGCCCCTTTTATATAAATACCTAAGGTATTATTTAACACCTCCGGTCTCCAAACATCGTTAGAGACTGTGGCCGTTGAAGCGGAGGTGGCCGTTGTGATCGGGACGAACGATAACATCGTTAAAAGTTTTGTAGCTATAAAATTCGGGCTGTAACCGCATCTTTCCATTGCAAACCTGAGTTCGCCATTTTTATATCACTACAGCAGAGAATAAAAGACAATAACCTTATTGTAACTAAAGCCGACAAGGGAAATACAGTTGTCATTATGGAGAATAGTGTGTACAGCCAGAAAGCCGGATGCTATCCAAGGTGATGAACTTCACCAATTTGAGTCTGACTCAACCAAAAAGTTTACTTCCCATATTATTTGTATGGATACAAAAGTCGTCATATATTTTGCACGATCACAACTTATGGCGGAGTAGTCTTGTTCCAAGGAATCCTCAAGCACCCACTTTATATAGTTTACCTAAAATAGATTAAGAACATGTTTAGTTGTATCATATGTAGGTTGCATCAGCTTACTTTCTTGCTAAAAATTTAAACTTCTTCTTTCTGGAGAAATCTGTATTCAACCCAACTTAAAATTACAAACTTAAAAATGTTTAGATCTCATTTCCAAAATAAAACGTATTGCTCATAAACCTATGTTGTTATCTTTAGATGTTGATAGTCTTTTCAATAATGTCCCATTACCTGACTGTTTTTGTATACTCGCAGATCTCTTTGTAGTCTACATCCAGGGAAAACAAAAAGATCTTCTTAACTTAACCTCTCTCTGTATGAAACAAAATTATTTCCGTTTTAATAACCGTTTATATCTACAAAAAGAAAGAAAGAAAGAAGAAGAGAAAGAAGAAGGTTAGCTATGAGTTCTCCTCTAAGTCCACTAATGGAGGACATTTTCATGGATAATTTATAAAACCAACATATAATTGTCAATCAAAATATCTTATATTATTTTCGATACGTAGACGACATAATTATTTGCTGGACTGGTACAAGGAGATAACGGGATGTTTTTCTTTTTAAAAAAATAAAGTCCACGACAAAACTAAATTTAAGCTTGAATTTGAACAAGATTTTCCTTGACTTAACAATAACAAGAATAGATTCGTTACTTGTATTCTAAACTTAAAGTCAACTCATACCGACACGGTCATCCCCGTGTCATCGTGTCATCCATGGCAACATAAATTAGCCGTTTTTTTATTGTTACGTTAATCATCTATTATGAGTTCTTTTAATTAAATAAAATTATTTAAAAGAGCTTAATGTATAGAGTTTTTTATTCACCCCGTTTGGTAGTTACTGATTTTAATATTACAATATAACACTTTATGCAATATTTGCTAGTGAAACATGTTTCAAATTTTGGACGCGGGTCGACCATTTGTGTACATGAAACGACTAGGCTAATTTATGCGCCAGTCTTCACAACTACCGTATACATTAATTTCTTGGATGACGGTATAACCTTCTTACCTACACTCAAAAGCTTCTAAAGACAACTACTCACTTGCCCGCCGAAGGGGCAATGTAGGGTGGAGAAGTGGGGATGACTCTTAATTGTGTGTATGCAAACAGGGACAATTTTCTAAGTCGGTCCTGCGGCAGGATGGCAGGGGTGCAAGATCTATCTGCTCCCTAGATCATAGCTGCCGCTGTCGCGTGTGTAGCGGGACGTGCACTCTCATACTGAACGGTAGGCATGTGTAGAGATAGTTCTGATATTGCCCCGATCGTTCTTTGCCCTAGATTGCCCCTGAGGCAGGCAAGTGAGTAGCCGCCTTAAGTTTACTACTAGACGGGTACTACCGTACTAATACATAGCGCACTACGTATAGGTCAATACTGAGTAACTTCTTTATTCGACGAGAAGAATATTTCCTTATTTTGTAAACCGCGAACGTTGTTGTCGACAATCTAACACTGATTTTGTTTAATGTTACTAAGAAAATGCAAAAACAGTAATGCCCAAATACTCAAACACTGCTCAATTTATAGGTGCCGTTAAGATAGATAGACTTATCCTCGATTAAGAATCAAAATGCAGATGTTTGTATTGTCACTACTGAACGCTAATTTAATGGATATTAACGTATTTATTTTAATTTAATTTACCATTGACTATCACACGAACACAACTCCGTGTGACGATGGTTGCTTTAAAGCAACCGAAACCTTGCAAGCAAATTACATAAAATAAGATAAAATATATGCGATAAAACCGTAAGATTTGTTCTGTTTAATGCGACATATTCATGTAAATGTAAGATATTTTTGAATTCTGACTATCATGCCATTATAATGTGGGTGGCCTTCGTTATTGAGATAGGTGATAATAATACTTTTCTGCCTAGGAGTGTCTGTGTATGTGTAGTGAGGCGGTATGATTACAGGCTGCGACATTCCATCTTTGTCCTCATCCGTAAACATCTTTGTGATGTTAAAAAATACGACACGCAAATAAAACAGAATGAATTTGAGAATTATAAGCTTTAATTATTTTATAGATTACAGTTACATTATTTGGGTTTATGAGATCACACAATAATAATAAAAATAGTACATATTTTTTTAAACTCTACACAGTTTGGACACATATTATGTTGTACGCCCTTTGAATATTAAACCAAAGGAGACGGCATCGCAAGGCATACCCCTCTGTAAAAGGTACGAGAGTCCGACTCATACTCGTTATATAAAAGTGGTTGCTCCGCGTTGAGCGTCATTCCGAAATGATCGTGCCAGTAAATCGAGCTCCGACAAAATGCCGAATTGCAGTGTAGTTACACGAAAAAAGACAATCAAAAACATCAAGTGTACAAAAGGACAATGTGACTTTTCACCTGTGAGTATTTTTAACATAATGTTAAAATAATTTTATCATTAAATAAACATAATTTAGTACACAAGTTACATATATTTACGAAAATATATTTCCTAATAACTAAATCAGTTTGTGATGAATAATAATCACTACATATAGATGTGTAGTGGATTTTGTGAAATGATTTATATATTCAACACAATTTCAACAAGATACTGAATATTATATAATTTAATATAATCGATGACAAGTATTTATCAAAATATTATACAAATTAAAGGCCAAATAAGTCAAATCGAAACTTGCTACTTGCAGCAAAAGTGTGCAATTTTTATAAAAATAAACTGGTATCACTGCAACCGAAAGTATTGCACTATAGTAATGGACGCCACAACTTTAGCTATCGATAAGTTAGTTAACCATGCGGGTTTGTCTCTTCTTGAAACCTCCTGACTTACGTAAGTAAATTAATAAAATATTATTTATTTTAGGGTGATCGTGGTGATTACACGACATCAGCAACATCTTTTTTTCTTTATTGATCATAGAACCAACATCATGTTATAAATATTGACGAGACTTCTCAAATAATACATAATGCCAATAACAGGTTCCTACTTTATATAAATGTAAATACTATCGCTTGTTATAGTTTACAATTAATAATATTACAATCAATAAAATTACTAATTAATAATATTAATTACAAAGTACTTGGATATATTAAAGTTGTTTAAAAAATAAGTTTCACAAAAAGAAAGAAACAATGAGCAGAAACAAAAAAAATAAAATAAAAATAAAAATAAAAATATTGCATAACAACTGTCCGACTACACAATAATAAATAACATAAATGAAATTTACATCACATAATGTACACATTTGCGTGCGTATGTGTGTGTGTGTGTGTTTTATTATTTTCATTTCATCTATCACTAATATACAATACAATTTCTTGCCAGGGTTACTCTCTAGTCTAAGTTTTAAAACAGTTCACGCTTTTTTTGTGTAGCCAAGTCGTCGGCCATCAATTGTATATTAGTTTAGCAAAACATCCTTCTGGGGAATACGTAGCCCTAGGTAGATGTCAAATTTTATTTTTAAGCAGCTGTCTATTTAAAGTTCACTTTGTTCAACTGTTATACAGTGTAAAACTTTTTTATTTTCCTAATTTATTAAATATTTTCCAGATAGTTCATTTAATAACTCTCCAAAATCATCAACTTTTTATAAATAGTGGTTTTGTGGTTGAAGCCTTATAATAAAAACAAAAACTTGGTGAACACTGATTTTTTTTACTTAAATCTATTAATTTGACTTAAATCTAATTTTTAAAATGAGTTAACTAAACCTCCTATTTTGGTTTGTTAAATAGGTATTTTAAATTTTATCCTGCATAATATAAAATAAACCTGTAGCAAAATAATATAAAGTTTCTTTCAATAATTTATAAGTTTTTTTCCGAAGATCATTTTTAAATACTTTAAAAAAAATTTCAAATAAGACCTTGGTATTATTTATCTATGTTTTACTTATAATCAAATAAAAACTTGTGTGGACTATGGTGATTTGTTTATCGATAAAAAATATCGACATAGTCCACGCCCTACGTTGCTTACGCATTCAGCCAGCGCTATCAGTGTATCGACACGTGTACGATTTTATGGTATGCGTAAACGCGATTAATACAAACACAAATGTTGTAGTGTGCGTTTATAGTGACACGATTTAATTTTGCATTTGTAGTTAAGTATACAGTTGTGTGTTTATCTAGCGCCCCCCTGATGTTGACAGAATTTTTGTTTAGAAATTGCCGCGCATGGCCTCTCCAGTTGGTTGAATACTCAAAGTGCATGCCCTACATATAGCTCTTTTATATTTCATACAAAAGTATGTTGTCATTTTTCTATCCTTAGACGGTCATAGGGTACATGTTTTTCTAGAATTTTATTCTTGTGTATTTGCCAATTAAAGAATAGCTTTAATACCAAAGATATTTTTATGAGGTCTTTGATATCTCGCCACAATGTTGGACTAGTCTGGATTTCGTAAATAGATTTTCACTATTGTATATTTGACTACTTCATTAAGTATTTAATTGCTATGAAATAAAGAGGACATTTCACAGGATTTTAGAATATAAAGTGCTTCACCTTGAGGCCTCTCAACAAAACGTATGATATTTATAGAAGTAGCTACTCATTCTTAGCTGTTTAGACATCGTGATCCATTTCTGTCCATTTTTGCCTCGAATAATTTATTTTCTTGGTATAACAACCCTGGTATCATTACATTGTGTTCTGTGTCGACTATTTTGTCAGTTTCAATGTGCATAAAATCTTCAGATTTACATGTCGGTGTCGCCTTTGCACTAAAATACTAACACCAGAGTTAAAACTTTCCACAATAGAATAGAATACAATAATTTTTTATTCAATATAGATTACAAGTAATTCTTCTTAAAAGTCAATGTTTTACTTTACCGCTATTTATATAATTTTACGATACTTGGCGTAATTGTGTATTCTTCATTATCTATCAGTCAGTTGATGTTCTTATATTTCTAAGTTGTCTTCTGACTCACTCTATCATGTGCTGCTTTGCGCTCTCATCGCCATCTTCACCATTAATAGCTACCTTTATTAAATGACTAATTTCATCATCTTCCACAACTGGATACATCTAAAAATATAATAATAATAATAATAATAATGACCGCTCCGGGCCCAAATGCAAAAGGCGGTGCTCCTCCATACCGCCCGCATCGTCCGCCGGTTTCTTTCCCTTTCCCCCTAACCCTCGGCCGTTTGGTCTCCCCTGCCGAGGGCCTCCATCTTGTTGGGCTTTTATTTATTTATGTATTATTTATTTATTTATGTTAGTATATTAAATATATATTTATGTATATTTATTTTTTCCTTTTATATATTTATCCAGCCCAACCAGATGTGATTACTCTATCAATGACCCCCATAATAATAATAATAATAATAATAATAATAATATAAATAACGTTATTTGGCGCCCATAAATGGATGATGGTACAAAGAGGAACGCGCATAGGGCCGCTGCCTGGGGGTCGCCGGGGCGCGTCTGGAGCTGGCGCTGGACGCGGCAGCATGCGGGCCGCCAGCCGAGCGCGAGGAGCTGTACGATCACCTAGCAGCCCTCCGCATCCATCATCCCCACCAGAAGGCTTGGTGTCGGCTGGGTCTTCTCGGACTCAGCAAGCGGCACCCGCCGCTGGTGGAGCACGTCGCATGCGTTGGTCACAAACAATGAACGCAAACGCACTGCGGGCGTACTTTAGGGCAAAAGGGGAAGAAACCGGATGTTTGGCATATCGGGCTCGGATGCATCGCTTTTTTGCAGAGCTGGAGCCATCTCTATCCGTCACTGAGCAAAACCTGGCAGACCGAGTTCGGTACATCCTGCGCTCCAACATATTTGGTGACGCCGAACTCGAACGACTACGACGTGAGGCTGTTCCCTCATCGGATGGAAATGCTACGGCTGGGAATGCGGCGCCACTAATTGCGCAGCAAACTGCAAATGTGGACGCTGCCGTCAATATTCCATTTGTAGTTGATTCAGACGATGATGGAATAGTCCCCCACGAACTAGAGAAAATGAGGAGCATATTGGAAGAGTCGATGCTGGAAACGCGCAGCATGCCTCTCGAAAATCGACCGCGACTTCCCCGCATACCCCTTAGCAAGCGAAATCGGGCTGTCGTGCGGGCTCTTAACCCAATGCTGGTGACCTATTTGGAAGCCAGCCGGGACCTTTGCGAGACGGACTCTATTCTTTTTGGCGCCGCACTGGCAGTATGCCGTATTATTGGCGCCAAACTTCCCATGGCTGGACGTGCTACTCAACAAGGTAGTGCCATCCCAGCCTGGAGAAAAAGAATCGAGGACCGTATCGCAAAGGCAAGAGCCCTTATCGGCAGACTGACAAGCTTCAGGTCGGGTAATAATAGACCGAGTTGTGCGCACCGTTAGAATGGCGTTTGCTGGGACAAATATTAGTTTGTCCCAGCCGGATATCACGCAGAAACTAACGGAGCGCATAGATGACCTGAAGCAAAAAATCGCTGCTTGGGGGAAGCGGATTCGACGATTTAGCGAGAGGTCAAGGCGGTTCAACCAAAATCGTCTCTTCCAGAGTGATCAGAAGAGGCTCTATAAATCATTGGAGCGACCAGAGGTATGTGGAGCGGGCCCAGGACCGGATCAGGCTGACACTGTCGCATTTTGGCGTGGCCTGTGGTCAGAGCCCGTAAACCACAGCGAGGGCCCTTGGATGGAAGTTGTGGCGAGCCGGAGTGCAAGTGTTACGCCTATGGACCCCGTCACCATAACGCCTGAAGACGTGGCTGAGGCGGTCCGTAGGGCCCCGAACTGGAAAAGTCCGGGGCTCGACGGACTGCATCATTACTGGCTGAAGGGGTTCGTAGTGTGTCACGCTGTGCTCGCCCGACAGTATCAAGAGGCTCTCGATCAGAAGTCGCTCCCGAGCCTCTTCACTACTGGGATCACTCACTTGGTTCCTAAAGATCAGGATACCACAGACCCGAGCAAATACCGCCCCATCACGTGTCTACCCACTATATATAAGACACTGACATCCATTTTGAGCGCGAGAATCACTCGTCACCTGGAGCTAAATAAGGTGATGTCACGCGCTCAAAATGGATGTCGGGGCGGTGGTCGTGGAACCAAGGAACCACTCCTCATTGACGCGGTCATTGGCAAAGTGGTAAAACGCAACCGTCGGAACTTCTCCGCCGCCTGGATAGACTACAGAAAAGCATTCGACTCGGTGCCCCATGCATGGCTAAAGAGGGTCCTCGAGCTGTACAAGATTGACTGTACAGTTAGAGACTTCCTCGAGCAGTGTATGGGGCAGTGGAGTACGATCCTCTGTTATCAGGGCGAGCGGATGATGGCTGCGGAGAACCACATAAGGATAAGAAGGGGTATCTTCCAGGGCGATTGTCTGAGTCCAATCTGGTTCTGCCTCTCTCTGAACCCTCTCAGTACCTTACTGGAGGGCTCCGGGAGAGGATTTCAGCTACGGAAAGGAGGAACAAAAGTGACCCACCTTTTCTATATGGATGACCTCAAGTTATTCGCCTCCAGTCGCTCCCATCTTATGGAATTGCTAAACATCACTTGTGAATTTAGCAATTCCATTGGAATGGAGCTGGGGACGGATAAGTGTGCGGTCCTTCATGTTGAAAGGGGAAGGGTTGCTAACTCTGAGGGCATAGATTTATCTATGCCCGTCAACTTAAAGACCCTTTCCGAGGCTGAAACATACCGATACCTGGGTATGTCACAGAACATCGGTATCGATGAGGCTGGTGTGAAACAGTCAGTTTGCGACGTGTTTTATGCACGCTTGACCAAAGTGCTTAACAGCCTTTTGTCCGGTGTGAATAAGACACACGCATATAACGGTTGGGTCATGCCTGTCCTCATATATACCTTTGGCATAGTCAGGTGGACTCAGACCGAACTTAACGCCCTGGATAGAAAAGTCCGCACTACCATGACGTCCCATAGGATGCATCATCCGAGATCGTCGGTAATGAGGCTGTACTTGCCGCGAAAGCATGGTGGGCGTGGTTTTATGAGCGCGCTCACCATGCATAATCGCGAAGTGTGCAGCCTCCGTGATTACTTCCTGGCGAGATCGGATGATCCATTCTATAATGACGTCATTTCTAGTGATAAAGGGCTTACCCCTCTATCCTTAGCCCACGAGCAATGGCAGGACCCAGCAGTGCTTAGCATTTCCGACCGGGAGACCGTATGGAAGGAGAAGGAGCTCCACGGGAGGTACTACAGGGCTCTTCATGAGCCCTTCGTAGATACAGTCGCCTCCCTCAACTGGCTACGTTTCGGTGACCTCTTCGGGGAAACCGAGGGTTTTGTCTGTGCAATACAGGATCAGGTTATTAAGACCAACAACTATCGGAGATACATCCTAAAGGATGGCACCGTCGACGTCTGTCGAGCTTGTCGCCATCCCGGTGAATCACTTAGGCATGTTATCTCCGGATGTTCGGCGCTTTCTAACTCTGAGTACTTGCACAGGCACAACCTAGTAGCCAGAATTCTACACCAGGAGCTCGCTCTGAAATATGGTCTCGTGGACCGGAAATTGCCGTATTAAAAGTACTTGCCGGAAGCCGTGCTCGAAAATGACCGCGCCAGGCTCTACTGGGACCGGGCCATCATCACAGACAGGACTATTCTTGCGAATAAGCCTGATATTGTGCTGATGGACCGGGCACAGTCAAGGATATTTTTGGTCGACATTGCCATTCCGTATGACGAGAACCTCGTGAAAGCCGAAACAGACAAGCAAACAAAATATCTGGACCTGGCTCACGAGGTGACCGACATGTGGGGTGGTCTGCCGACCGAAATTATTCCTGTAGTCGTCTCTGCAAACGGGCTAATCCCAGTCAGCCTCTCGGGTCATCTGAGGCGACTGGGACTACGTGGCGGACCGCTCCGGGCTCAAATTCAGAAGGCGGTGCTCCTCGATACCGCCCGCATCGTCCGCTGGTTTCTTTCCCTTTCCCCCTAACCCTCGGCCGTTTGGTCTCCCCTGCCGAGGGCCTCCATCTGGTTGGGCTTTTATTTATTTAAGTATTTTTATATTTATTTTATGTTATTGATATTTATGTATATTTATCTTTTCATTCTCATTTATAATTATATATTTATAGAACCCAACCAGATGAGAAAACTATATAGATACCCCACAATAATAATAATAATAATAATAATAATTTTTTTTTTTTGATTTTGATTCCCAAATGGATGCGCACTTGGCTTAGGCCCGTGAACATCTCTTAAAAACCAAGATTTTACAAAATCTTGAGAAAGAAAAAAAAAAATAATAATAATATAATAAAAATAATAAGTCAACTTAAGGACCCTTTCCGAGGCTGAAACATACCGATACCTGGGTATGTCACAGACCATTGGTATCGCTGAGGCTGGTATGAAACAGTCAGTTTGCGACGTGTTTTATGCACGCTTGACCAAAGTGCTTAACAGCCTTTTGTCCGGTGTGAATAAGACACAAGCATATAACGGCTGGGTCATACCTGTCCTCATGTATACCTTTGGCATACTCAGGTGGACTCAGACTGAACTTAACGCCCTGGATAGAAAAGTCCGCACTACCATGACGTCCCACAGGATGCATCATCCGAGATCGTCGGTAATGAGGCTGTACTTGCCGCGAAAGCATGGTGGGCGTGGCTTCTTGAGCGCGCTCACCATGCATAATCGCGAAGTGTGCAGCCTCCGTAATTACTTCCTGGCGAGATCGGATGATCCATTCTATAATGACGTCATTTCTTGTGATAAAGGACTTACCCCTCTATCCTTAGCCAACGAGCAATGGCAAGACCCGGCAGTGCAGACAATTTCCGACCGGGAGACCGTATGGAAGGAGAAGGAGCTCCACGGGAGGTTCTACAAGTCTCTACATGGGCCTTTCGTAGACACAGTAACCTCTCTCCACTGGCTACGCTTTGGTGACCTCTTCGGGGGAAACCGAGGGTTTTGTCTGTGCAATACAGGATCAGGTTATTAAGACCAACAACTATCGGAGATACACCCTAAAGGATGGCACCATCGACATCTGTCGAGCTTGTCGCCATCCCGTTGAGTCACTTAGGCATGTCATCTCCGGTTGTTCGGCGCTTTCTAACTCTGAGTACTTGCACAGGCACAATCTAGTAGCCAGAATTCTACACCAGGAGCTCGCTCTGAAATACGGTTTCGTGGATCGGAAGTTGCCGTATTACAAGTACTTGCCGGAAGCCGTGCTCGAAAATGATCGCGCCAGGCTCTATTGGGACCGGGCCATCATCACAGACAGGACTATTCTTGCGAATAAGCCTGATATTGTGCTGATGGACCGGGCACAGTCAAGGATATTTTTGGTCGACATTACCATTCCGTATGACGAGAACCTCGTGAAAGTCGAAACAGATAAGCAAACAAAATATCTGGACCTGGCTCACGAGGTGACCGACATGTGGGGTGGTCTGCCGACCGAAATTATTCCTGTAGTCGTCTCTGCAAACGGGCTAATCCCAGTCAGCCTCTCGGGTCATCTGAGGCGGCTGGGACTACGTGGCGGATCGCTCCAGGCTCAAATGCAGAAGGCGGTGCTCCTCGATACCGCCCGCATCGTCCGCCGGTTTCTTTCCCTTTCCCCCTAACCCTCGGCCGTTTGGTCTCCCCTGCCGAGGGCTTCCATCTGGTTGGGCTTTTATTTATTTATGTATTTTCATATTTATTTTATTTTATTGATATTTTTGTATGTTTATCTTTTCATTTTCGTTTATAATTATATATTTATACATCCCAACCAGATGAGAAAACTATATAGATACCCCACACATAATAATAATAATAAGACAGTTTCAAGAGGCTCTCGACCAGAAGTCGCTCCCAAGCCTCTTCACTACTGGGATCACTCATTTGGTTCCTAAAGACCAGGGTACCACATACCCGAGCAAATACCGCCCCATCACGTGTCTACCGACCATATACAAGACACTAACATCCATTTTGAGCGCGAGAATCACTCGTCACCTGAACTCAAATCAGGTGATGTCGCGCGCTCAAAATGGATGTCGGGGCGGTGGTCGTGGAACCAAGGAACCACTCCTCATTGACGCGGTCATTGGCAAAGTGGTGAAACGCAACCGTCGGAACTTCTCCGCCGCCTGGATAGACTACAGAAAGGCATTCGACTCGGTGCCCCATACATGGCTAAAGAGAGTCCTCGAGCTGTACAAGATAGACTGTACAGTTAGAGACTTCCTCGAGCAGTGTATGGGGCAGTGGAGTACGATCCTTTGTCATCTGGGCGAGCGGATGATGGCTGCGGAGAACCACATAAGGATAAGAAGGGGTATCTTCCAGGGCGATTGTCTGAGTCCAATCTGGTTCTGCCTCTCTCTGAACCCTCTCAGTACCTTACTGGAGGGCTCCGGGAGGGGATTTCAGCTACGGAAAGGAGGGACAAAAGTGACCCAATTTTTCTATATGGATGACCTCAAGTTATTCGCCTCCAGTCGCTCCCATCTTATGGAATTGCTAAACATCACTTGTGAATTTAGCAATTCCATTGGAATGGAGCTTGGGACGGATAAGTGTGCGGTCCTCCATGTTGAAAGGGGAAGGGTTGCTAACTCTGAGGCCGTAGACTTATCTATGCCCGTCAACTTAAGGACCCTTTCCGAAGCTGAAACATACCGATACCTGGGTATGTCACAAAACATCGGTATCGATGAGACTGGTATGAAACAGTCAGTTTGCGACGTGTTTTATGCACGCTTGACCAAAGTGCTTAACAGCCTTTTGTCCGGTGTGAATAAGGCACACGCATATAACGGCTGGGTCATGCCTGTCCTCATGTATACCTTTGGCATACTCAGGTGGACTCAGACTGAACTTAACGCCCTGGATAGAAAAGTCCGCACTACCATGACGTCCCATAGAATGCATCAACCGAGATCGTCGGTAATGATGCTGTACTTGACGTGGAAGCATGGTGGTCGTGGCTTTTTGAGCGCGCTCACCATGCATAATCGCGAAGTGTGCAGCCTCCGTGATTACTTCCTGGCGAGATCGGATGATCCATTCTATAAGGACGTCATTTCTTGTGATAAAGGACTTACCCCTCTATCCTTAGCCAACGTTGTAGAGCAATGGCAAGACCCGGCAGTGCAGAGCATTTCCGACCGGGAGACCGTATGGAAGGAGAAGGAGCTCCACGGGAGGTTCTACAAGGCTCTACATGAGCCTTTCATAGACACAGTAGCCTCCCTCCACTGGCTACGCTTTGGTGATCTCTTCGGGGAAACCGAGGGTTTTGTCTGTGCAATACAGGATCAGGTTATTAAGACCAACAACTATCGGAGATACATCCTAAAGGATGGCACCATGGACATCTGTCGAGCTTGTCGCCATCCCGGTGAGTCACTTAGGCATGTCATCTCCGGTTGTTCGGCGCTTTCTAACTCTGAGTACTTCCACAGGCACAACCTAGTAGCCAGAATTCTACACCAGGAGCTCGCTCTGAAATACGGTTTCGTGGATCGGAAGTTGCCGTATTACAAGTACTTGCCGGAAGCCGTGCTCGAAAATGATCGCGCCAGGCTCTATTGGGACCGAGCCATCATCACAGACAGGACTATTCTTGCGAATAAGCCTGATATTGTGCTGATGGACCGGGCACAGTCAAGGATATTTTTGGTCGACATTACCATTCCGTATGACGAGAACCTCGTGAAAGCCGAAACAGACAAGCAAACAAAATATCTGGACCTGGCTCACGAGGTGACCGACATGTGGGGTGGTCTGCCGACCGAAATTATTCCTGTAGTCGTCTCTGCAAACGGGCTAATCCCAGTCAGCCTCTCGGGTCATCTGAGGCGGCTGGGACTACGTGGCGGACCGCTCCAGGTTCAAATGCGGAAGGCGGTGCTCCTCGATACCGCCCGCATTGTCCGCCGGTTTCTTTCCCTTTCCCCCTAACTCTTGGCCGTTTGGTCTCCCCTGCCGAGGGCCTCCATCTGGTTGTGCTTTTATTTATTTATGTACTTTTATATTTATTTTATGTTATTGATATTTATGTATATTTATCTTTTCATTTTCATTTATAATTATATATTTATAGAACCCAACCAGATGAGAAATCTATATAGATACCCCATAATAATAATAATAATAATAATAATGCCCTCCAGACCGAATTTCTGCCACAGCGGCATGCCTCAACGGAGGCTAGCCATCGGCGCAGGACATAATTATAGTGCCCAAGTGTATGCGCAAGCACAAGTGCACTCTCTATTCTCTCACTCTCATAATCACATCGGACGATAAACCGACACGACCGGAGAGAGATCAGGCGCAGGACCAACGGCTTTACGTGCTTTTTGAGGCACGGGGGTGAGACACCGCCAACTTCCTGACTCCGAGCAACTACTGAGAATTTCTTGACGGAAAAACTCAATAATTAATTTTTTGGCCCGACTAAGGATTCGAACCCAGGACCTCTTGATTAGCATTCTCACTATTACAACCACTAAACCAACGAGGCAATCAAAAAAATATCTATGTACCTATAAAAACAAAATAAGCTATGATCAACACAAAATCTTTGTAAAAAAGTGATAAAAAACAAGTACACTTGTTTACGGCTCATGCAAACAATAAAATTTCGTTAAATTTACGACACTCTTGCTATAATTTAACACACAAATCACATATGACCACAATGACAGCGCGTAGCATACTAATGGACGTATTTAGGAAGGTACACTGAAGCGGAAGGCGCAGCAATATCGTACGTTCGTACGTACGTACGTAACGTGAATTTCGTATTTTCTAGAATCGTGATTTTGCCGTCGTAGTTTATACGATATATTAGTAATTTAGGGTTAAAAGTAAATAATAGCAAGCGCTTCTTTTCTCTTTATTATAATAGGTTTTTATTTTTTGAAACACAATATATATGATTTAAATCAAACAACTGTGAAAAAACCTTCTTCCGCGTACCATAATTACAGCCATATCAAGGAAAAAAATTAATAGTTAAAACAGTAATTTGAATAAAAATACATAATAGCCGAAATCATAAAAAGGTATAACTAAAAAAAGAAACATTTTAAACTCTATGTCTCTTCCACAACTAATATGAATCTAACGAGATACGTTAAAACGTTTAGGCTATAGAGCATTCCGACGGAACCGACATACATAAAGTACATACACTCGAAAAACATCACCACCAAAACGATACGAAGCAAATTAATAATTGATTATGAAAGCTGTAAAATATTAATATGGATTGGAATTACAATCGACTGCACAATATAAAACTTTCAAATTAGCCCGTGTGTGAAAACATCGATTATATAATATTATATATAAAATTCTTTGCAGTGTACGTTGCTATGCTCTGATTTCCTGCAAATTCCTACGTTGACTCGCGTGGAATGTTTCGCGATTAACATTTTCTTATCGGATAAGTGCACTGTTATTCACCGTTTCACACGTATAACGCTTTATTTTCGCAGTTTTAAACACATTTTGTTTCCTCTCAGATGATTTTTATTCCTGAAACGTCATCATTATCGTCACTACAAAACCCCTCACAAGTTGTATGTCGATCCCCCTCTACAAGTTGGCTACTTATGTTTTATTTCAATACAGCTTACAAAAATCCACTTCTGAGCATAGGCCTCCCAGGCCTTCTGAGCATATTGCCTTATTAGGTTTGTATCACTCTGTCGCCTCATATAACACCTATGGGACGATATGGGGAAGTGGAAATTCTTACACCAGCAATACATGGATGCAATTTTAGTTTAATACCTAAAATACTACGGATACGTTTAAAAACTTTAAATTTTTGCATGAACAATTCAAAACTGGGATTAGGTTTTGGGTTCACTTAATACGACAGTTTTGTTATCGAATTACGCCAGTCTGAGTCGAAGCTCTCACGTTACTATGACTAAATACAATTGTTTACGCAAATAGAAAATAAAAAAAGGAATGAAATCAATGCTGCAAGAAATTAATGCGTGATAGAGCCTTGCTGCAGCTATATTATGGTTGTAGCACGAATAAGTCGGCTTGACCGGGGAAGGACCACGTTCTCACAGAGTACCAGCGTGAGATAGTAGCTCAATGCTGTGTTTCGTATGGTAAGTGCAGAGAACCGGAGACCCTTTTAATAGAAAACAGACTTTCCGTCTTAGCCCTTAGGGGAGTTAACTGAGGGTCAATGTGGAGAGACAATGTCTATTGGCCACATTATGCACTTACCATCAGGTGGACTGTGTACTGGTTCGTCACCCTTGTACTACAAAAAACATACACAGGAAAAACGTAATTCTACTTTTAGGGCAGTCTATGTATCACTAGTTTAATTACTTACGAGTATTAAGTCGTGGCTCTAATTGTTTCATTCACTTCGTAAAATAACTATTAATTTACATTGTTACGTTAAATTCTTTAAGTATTTTTAGTGTTTTGTTGATAGTTATTTTTTACGATTATTTTGTTTGCACCTTTTATCTTACTAGGCACAATCTTGTTACCATTTGAACTTATTCAATTCAAATAACTTTATATTGGTGCAGAACTTTCTTTTACTTAAATCTAAGCCACATAAATTTACATTCAACGTTGCTTTTACACGTAATGTTTAACTGAGCCACTTACAGTGTTCCGCGTGTTCCACGACCAATGTAACTATTCCGAACATTTCGTGTGAAAACTCTTATCGAATCAGTATCTATTGTACTCCTTGAATTACATGATAACATGCAATATTAAGCAATCTCTCTACCTAGCTGTGCCCAGACGCGTTGCAATCCCTCAGCAACCCTCGTAATCATGTAATCACGTACTACCTACCTACCTATAAAACTTTCGTGGTAATCGGGTAAATTTTATGGGAATATTTTTTTTATAGAAGAGGGGGCAAATTAGCATGCATCTGATGTTAAGTAACTACCGCCGCCCATTAACAACTGCAAAACCAAGGAAATTGCAGGTGCGTTACCGGCCTTTTAGAAAGGAGTAAGCTCTTTTTTTGAAGGTCCCTAAGTCGTATCGGTCCGGAAAATTAGCCGACAGTAAACAATTACACAGAGAAGTTGTAAGAGAAAGAAAACTCCTAGTAAAACGCACAGTAGTGAATCACCAAGCATCCAGATGTTCGTGAATTTTGAATTTGAATTGTTGTATCGTAAATTTTGATGCAATGTGTGTGAAATTTGGCGGCTGGAATTAATCCAAACAATTCCTCTCAGCGCAAAGCCAATTCATCGAGCCGATCGGAATGAACTCGGTCGTCGACGATATGGACCGCTCTACACTGGATACAACCAAGTGGAAGGAGCTGGTTTTTGGGTGCCCCGGCCCAGAGATGAGAACTCTATTCCATGTGAGGCTGAACTTGCTTCTGCCGGCATGAATTACTGTCTCGCACTGCTGAGCACGCCATGCGTTTTAGATGCCAATTTGGTCTTCCCTTCCAAGTAACCACGCAAATGCACACTATTCTATATGTCGACGCCGAGGACTCCGATACTAGGCAACAAGTGAAGGAGTTCTAAAGTAAGTGAAATAAAGTTACAGCCTATAAGCGTCCCACTGCTGGGCACATGCCTCCCTCATTTCTGAGAGGGTTTTAGGGCAAGGAAGTGTCAACCGCGCTGCCCCAATGCGTGTTGGCGAACTTCACATGTCTTCGAAATATTTTTTTTCTTATTCCTCAGACATGCAAGTTTCCTCACGATGTTTTCCTTCGCCGCAGAGCACGTGGTAAATCAGCACTTAAAATTGCAATTAACAATTTCGTTGGTGCCGGCGGGGATCGAACCTGGGTTACTCGCGTTCTGTTATATTTACAGCGAGCGTTAACCATCTGAGCTACCACGGCTCATGAGAATTTGTTCTATTTAGCAGTAAATTCGCAAACTTGAGTCTTCTGGGGATTAAACTAGACTAGATTTAGTAGTCCCCAATTCGAGACTTCAAGTTCAGCAAGGACTTAACGTGGTTACTCCAGCCCATGGAAACTTGCAGCTAGTTCAAACAAAGAAGGTTGTTGTCACCCTACGGACTGAGATGGAGTGACTTAAAGCCTGTATTTATATCAATACTAGGTAAGAGGGTGATACCTACCGGAAAAACTCCCAAACAGAAATAGGAACTATTCAGTTTATACATAAACTTCAAAAATTGTTATTATAATGTCGCTGAAAGAACGCTGTTCTTAAAAAACAGATATGCGTGTTATGATGTGTATATAAATTAAATGTAAATAACTAAAAACAAACTGCGATAAGAAACTTTTATTAAAAAAGTATTAAACAAGAATATGACGTCAATTTTTTTGAATCCTTAAAAAGAACTTCCAAATTTTTACAATAAGTTTATTGCAAAAATTTTGTGAGCTTATGTAGAGTCATGCTGCAGCTATATTATGTTTGCAGCACGAATGGGTCGGCACGACCGTTTAATTGTTTTCCGAGACACGGGCTTGAAACACTAGCAACTTCTTGACTAAAAAAATTCAATAATGTATTTTTTGGCTCCATCCGGGATTCGAACCCGGGACCTCCGGATTAGCACTCACATTTACGACTGCTATACCAACGAGGCAATCAAACGGTTAAACTCTAGTAATTGCTATAGGTATTCATTTTCTGAAATAGCGGCATAATGCTGCGATGTTTTGTATGGTGCGCAACGGGATAGACCCTTTTTACTTGTAGGTAGGCATATCATCTTGGTCATCTTCAATGGCAACAACGCATCTAAATTTTGACGGCTCCGTGGCGAAGTGACTTAGCTATGAGTTACAGCGCTAAGGGCCGCGGGTTTGAATCCCGCACGGAACAAGTATTTGTATGACCTACAAGTAATTGTTCCAGCTCTGGATGTTTGTCCTTTTGAAATTTGTGTTTGTAAACAGTCCTCACGATACAAGAGAAAATCCTAGTGTGTAGGTAACGTTATAAAAAAGAAAAAAAATCTTAATTAATGATAGAGGTAGATTTCTATGAGCCACAGTATCTACATAACATTCCATGGTATCTACTTACCATCGGTAAAAAAAGTAAATTTATTACGCAATCATATTGAATTTACTTGGTCCTAGAAATCCTTTTCTGACTGTGAGTCCATCTATGTCCTACCCTCTTTTCTTTTTCTACCGCCAAACAACAACACCTGCACTGCTGTTCGAGTACTCGTATTTCGATCTGTAGAGCATATAGAGCAAGTGCGATTACAGGCTTTGAGGCATTTAACGTTAGCCTTCAGAGATGACAAAGCATTTGTAGACGTTTTAGTTCGTAGTCACTTACTTGGTGGAATTCGCGTTGGTTTGTCACTTTAATATTTAGAACGAATATAAATATTTAAAAGTAATAAAAATAAATTACAGGTATGTGTACATTTTATATTTATGTAATAAAAAAGATTAAGTGAGACTAAAAATAAGTAAATAAATACATTTCTATATTTTTATAATTATCAGTTTGTCTGTCTGTTTACAAACGTATCACGTTTAAAGTACTTACTTATATTTTTCAAAAGTCTTGTCTCTGGTAGTTTGGGCGAGTTGTTGCTGAAATAAAACAAACTAATATAATAAAGGCTATTAAGCCTTTGAAACGAAAACCTTTAGTAACATAATCGTCACCGAAAGTCTATAGCAAATACCCCGATATTTTTTTAAAATTAAGGTGACAGAGGAATTACATTCCACCACATGGTGAGCGGTCACAGTAGCCTATGGACATTTGCAACCTACTTTAGAGGCACCTCTGAGGAACTCGTTTTTATAAATGTTTCTAATAAACAACGAAATTATCAAATTTATTTTGACAGTTCCAGTTTTGATCAAAAGCAAATGCTTCATAATATAATTATATTAAATACGCAGCTGCCAATAGGCGAGAACGCTTATAAAATTAAGATAGTACGTTTTTGAGTGTTTGATATCAAGAACTTTTGTGATATAAAGTGTATATTATCCTCAACCATCGTCTGCATCGCAGTCGCCGGCCTACCAGAGTCCCAATTATTCACAATCATCACCATCACCACATACTTCCTCACAAGCACCAAACACTCAAATTAATTGTAATGCACAACAAACGCCAAGTACTAATCTGGCTTCAGATACAACATTAAAAGAGTTTTATGAGTCTCAAAATGAATGTACCTAGTTTCTTAAAATATATATTATCGTGAACGTAGCAACTTACTTTTACTTCTTCCCTTAATTCTTGTACTATGGCTTTGCAGACGTCCAACGCTTCTTGAGACTGTTTGTTTCGAAACCTTAAATAAGTATGAGAGGCTTTTGTAACTATCTCCAGTAGCTAGAAATCTAAGTGCAATAGCAAATCGTCCTTGAATTGGAATGCACTGTCTCATGTTCGTATCAATATTTGAGATATGAGAGCCAATCTTATTATATGACAAAAGTTTGATCTAGTTTCATTATCCAGAAAGAATTATACTAGTATTTATTTTTGTTGGCGTAAGGTGTGTGGTTTAAGGCGACTTTCTTTTAAGAAAAAGGAAGAAAAGAAGATATTTTTTAGCTTCAATAAAGTGAAACGTTAATATAGGTGACTATTTATTATTTGTTGATTTATTATTCATTAACGGCAGTTTACAAGCGTCCGTTAACGGAAGCCTTTCGGAACGCCTGACGTTGAGTTGTTTATAATGTTGGCTATTGCCAATAGAGAATGTTCTTTTTTATAGGATAATAGTGGCAATCCAGCACACAGTTCAACTGATTGTAAGTGGTTGCTGTGGCCCATAGACATCTATATCTTTTCTCGATTACGATGAGTTGCGAACGAACGTAATCACCCGTAGGACTAAAATGAAATGCCTTGTTTCCGGTAAAAAGGGTCTCCATTACTCTATACTTACCATACGAGGCACAGAATGTTATGCTGCCATTTCACGCTGGTATTATAAATTTTCTACCAATTCAATGAATATCCAGAAGAAATCGCTAAGAGCGAACAGACCGTTTTTAATACACATAACATATTGCACTATACTTTTGATTCCAGTACGTATTTGTTATACAATACAGAAACTATAAGAATAGCAACCCGAAGGCAGAAAGTTGACGATTTTTCACTCCATTGCCCGGAAATTACGTAAACCCGTTGATCGTGCTCGTGTTACATTACCGTCCCATTGGACTATGAGAGTGAGAGAATAGAGTGCACCTGTGCTTGCGCATACATTTGTACACAATAATTCTATCCTGCATATATGGCTTGTCTCAGTTGAGACTTGCCGCCGTGGCCGAACATTGGTGTAGAGAATTTTTTAACAATAAAGTTGGTGGGCGTCAGATTCGACGTGTGACTTATTACTTAAGGAACTGACCATTTTCAATTATGATATTTTTATAATTTAGTGTTATTTGATATTTTACTGTTAATAAAATAACGAACGAGTGGGATTTTATTTGTTTAAGCTCAAAAAAAAAAGAAATCATTCAACTAGTTAAAACTAACACAATATAAACGTATTATCTTTTGATTGAATGAAAAATTAGCTATTATTATTTACAATTACAATTTTTAGCTATTTTTAACTAATCAGTTTTAACAAATAAAAAAATTTAACAATTATTGCCATCTTTATACACGTTCAGTGTAAGGTAGTAAAGAAGTAAGTGTAAATAAACAGCAGACGTTTTTACTGGAAACGAGACATTCTATCTTATTTCTCAGAGGTGCCAACGCATTTGCATTTTCATTTTAATGAGAGTAAATATAAATATGTGTGAGTGTCCACAGTGTCCATTTACAATCAGGTGTACCGTGTGCCCCGTTTGGTACCCTTATTTTATAAAAAAAATATGCTCTAATGTATTGCGACATAACGATTTGACTTTAGTTAACACTCGATTTCTTATTCATCTAATTTATGTAATGCGGACTATATGAAAATGCGTTTTTAAGAAATAAACTCCATTAAATAAGTTAATTAATATTTTAATTCTCACCAAACATAGGTAAATCACCACTTGAAGTTGTAAATAAAAATGTCAACGGTCCCAGTGGGTATTTCGATTCAGTTGCTCACGCACTATAAAATAGGTTACCCTAAGTAAGGTATCATAGTTCTTAAACGGAAGTATTTTTATCACATAAGATTTCTCGCGTTTTATTTAAACTTTTTTCATTTCCGACGGTTTGGGTACTTTACAGCATGAGGGGGACTGAGATGTTTAACGCCCCGTGTCATAGCCGTAGCCTTTCGTGATTATGAGTGCTGTAAAGCTATCGGGAATTAAGAAGTAAACATTAAGCGCGATGAAATCAGTAAAATTAATTTAACTTTATTTGTAGTAACCGAGTAAATATAAGCAATCATTACGTACCGTAGTTCTTGTATCAGAGAGATTTTATTAAAAGTCAGTTCTATCGTTACAGGCTGGTGTTCGTCCCACTTTCCTCAAGTTTGAATTCATTTGAAACTAAGCGCCATTCCACAACAAAACAACATATGTGATGCGGCTGTACTTTGAGGAATTTCGCATAGATTCACCATGGTAGCTAATGCAGATTATTATAGGTATTTTCAGTAACTTAAATATATTACATATCAAATAACGCAAATTTTTCCCAAAAAAGAAATAGAACTATTTTTAGTAATATCAAATATTTAGGTATTGGCTCTTGGAGATTCAAGTCAAATGGAATTCAATAATCTAAATCAATTAATTTGGATTATACGACAATTTTATATGTCACAAATGCCAAGAGGCATTAAGTTTGTCCTTTGTTTTATTTCTAATTAAGATGTAATAATTAATAAGGTGTAAATTTATTAATTCATAAATAAATATTTGCAAAATCACCCATCAAGACCTGTAGGGCACTTCCCGTTGACCTGAGATCACGCAATTTGGATAGAAGCAAGGACTCATAGCACAATTAAATAAAAATTTCCGAAGAAAGTATTTTATGATAACATCACTTAAAAATATTTATTGAAATCACAATTTTATATTTGCAGTATCGACACTAACGTAGACCGAAATATACCTTTCAGTTCGAGTAATCTTTTTTTTTTATAGAAGAGGGGGCAAACGAGCATGCGGCTCACTTGATGTTAAGTGACTACCGCCGCCCATGATCAACCGCAACACCAGGGAAATTGGCCTCTAAAAAAGCTTGGCGTGCTCAGCAGAGCGGGACAGTATTTCATGCCGGCACACCGCCCGCGACTTTGCAAGGCGCAGGTTCGGCCGCACATGGAATACTGTTCCCATCTCTGGCCTGGGGCTCCCCAGTATCAGCTTCTTCCACTTGACCGCATCCAGCGCAGAGCGGCTCGAATCATCGACGACCAAGTGCTTTCCGATCACTTTCATTTTCATTTCATTCATTCGATTCACTGGCACTGCGAAGAGATGTTGCATCTCTTTGCATTTTATTTCGCATATACCATGGAGAGTGCTCTGAGGAATCGTTTGGATTAATCCCAGCCGCCAAATTTCGTGAACGAACTACGCGGCAAACGTCCCGATACCATCCACACCATCTGGATGCTTGGCGGTCCACCACAGTCCGTTTCAAAAGGAGTTTTCTTCCGCGTACAACCTCTCTGTGGAATATTTTACCACCGGCGATTTTTACGGACCGATACGACCTGGGGACCTTCAAGAAAAGAGCTTACTCCTTTCTAAAGAGTCGGCAACGCACCTGCAATTCCCCTGGTGTTGCGGATGTTCACGGGCCCATCGCCACTTTGACACTTAACATAAGATGAAAAAAAAAATTCACATTCAGAATCTTTAATTTCTTTTATATATTTTAACAGTGGTTGTTCATGGGGGCGGTAGTCACTTAATACCAGGTGAGCCGCGTGCTCTTTTGCCCTCTCTTATATAAAAGAACCAGCCGTCAAATCAGTGTAGGTCTGTCGTAAATTTCCAATTGCTTAAATAACGAATGTTTAACTTTTACCTCGAGCAGGCTTATAATCCGAGTTTTAATATCAAGCGTTACTTTGCGGAAAGCCATTTTATTAATGGCGTAAAATAAATAAGCTAAGATCTACGTAATAAAATAAAATGATGTATCTAGCGGTCAGCCATCGCAGAGTCTATTTCACCTGAGGATACCTAGCTTAGAGGCGAAACACGTTTTGTAATACTAATATTTGGAATCGGGCGTTACGTGGCTGAGATCGATTATATTAATTACGTTTAAAGTTAATTAGCTAATATTCACGAAATAAAATGAAATAATATGTAGCGGTCACTAACCGAAGAGTCTTTCCCTGATGATGTCTTATTTAGAGGCGAAACACGTGTCGTATTTTCGGTGGTTTGTCTTTTTTGAGTGTTTCTTTCCTAGTGTAGTGGTACTGGGTTTAGTGGTGATCAGATAGTGCATGCAAGTAAGGGAGGATGGGGGAGGTATTTTTAAAACTAAGTGAGACATATTACTCTATTTTATTACGTGGATTTTAGCTAATAATTTTTTAACATCTTTATTCCAAGTCTTAATATTTTCATAACATAAAGTTTTACGCGCATTAAGAGAGTAGCTTAAAACAATCCTCTTGGGATTCTTGTCGTGGTGCTGGCTTGTTTGGCTTAATTAATGTTAATGACAACTTCACAAAACCGTTTCTAATAACACCTCATCCTGAATTTCTGTGTAGATTACGTGAAAGTTTCTCAATTACTATTAACATAATTACAGCTCCCTCAGACTACCTCGAAAGTACTGTAGTATAACTCCATTATTAACATGTCTGGATGGTAAGTAATAAGTGTTGGGATCATATTATAACATTTTTTGTTAGCAAAGCTAATAATTAAGCGCACTGTCCACCTGATAGTAAGTGGATACTGGGGCAGATGCTCACTTATCCTTAAAAAAATACAGATGCGTTGTAATTCCTCATATTTATGGAATATATACGCAGTAAAGCCACGCTGTAGCTATATTATATTCGACTCGGTTGACTTGACCGAGGTAGAATCACACTGTTACAGAATACCAGCGTAAAATAGCACCCTAATTGTGCATTGTTTTGTGTGTTGAGTATACAGAAACGGAGACCCTTTTTTACTGGTAATGAGACATTCCATCTTAGTTCTCTGTGGTGACAACGCATCTACATTTTGATTCGTTATCGAGGTTAGATGTAGATGTCTATGGACCGTAGCATCCACTTACCAACAGATGGACAGTGTGCTCGCAGCAGTGTCGTTTGTCACATTTGTCCTATAAAAAATGTAACCAGTTGTTAAATAACAACAGATATATCGTATCAGGTTTTGGAATGTAGTAAGAAAATAACAACAAAAAAGCTTAAAATTATTAAAAGAAATAAACTGACTGTAATAATAATAATACAAGTATCTTTATTTCCTCTTTATAAAGGTATGTATCAATTACAAATATAGTATAATTTGCCACGATTAGTTGGTTAACAGAAGGCAGAAATGCATACCAGACGGAATGGAAAATATATTCTTCCATCTGATGGTAAGTGGTTGCTGTGGACCATAGACATCCACATTCTGAATTCTACACTCACCATACGAAATACAACGGTATTCAGTTTCTATTTTACGCTGGTATTCTGGACCTATTCGTGCTACAACAATACCAGCAATGTTGCTGCAGTATGGCTTTACCAAGTAGTACATCATTTTCCCTTTATTAAAGAAATCCTGTTTTTATATTAATGCTGCTAAATTACTTCTGTCACAGTTAATTTAACATACATTGAAACGGAAATACATTTTATTGTGATATGAGATGTTATTTTCGCTTTAATTACACTAAGCCTGTTTTGCTAAGATTTGGCATAATAATATCAAATATTGAACAATTTTAAGGTATCGTTCTTGCAACAACAAATTTTATTTGTTTATTATATAAACCAGCTGCTTTCACTTTACTTTATTCGATGTTTATCAAATGAATAAACCTGATCCATATTGAAGAAAAATTATATTGAATTGTGTCATTTGAACATTGAGCCCCACAAACAAAAACGGATTGAACAAAAAAAAACGATGCTTTTGTGGATTGAAAGCGTAGGAAGAATTAATCAGGTAAGTGCGACAAAGCAAATTTATGCTGCAAAAGTGATTGGCAAAGTCCCCAAACAAACAGTCCGTGCTGGTCCTGTGCCTGATCTCTCTCCAGTTGGGTCAGTACCATTAGGTAAGTAATAATATAATTTTTATTATCATAGCCTTTACCGATGAGCATGTATGCGTAGATTTATGAAGGTGAAACAAGCAACAGAGGTCTCTTAGTATCGCGCCAAACGGATGTCTGTAATCGTAAAGATTGCCACCTCGGTGTGGCAGTTTACATTCATGATAATAAAGATCAAATTAATAGTTCTAATTATATACGCAGTTAATTTAAGTATCCACAATTTAGTAAAAGATCCCTCAAAGCAACAAACATTTGGAATAGTCTACTGCTCACAGCATAACATAACATAAGATAAACACTCACGCCTGTCACCCAGAGGGGTAGGCAGAGACTACAGACTTCCATTTGGCACGATCCTGACACACCTCTCTCGCCTCTTTCACATCCATACACCTACGCATAAATGCTCGTCGGTTAAGGGTACTCCTAATTTGGCCCATTTTCAATAAATTGCCAATTTGGTCCATAAATTTTCGCCTAGGACGTCCCTTTCCGAGTCTGCCATTCACTTTTGCAACATAAATTTTCTTTGTCACTCTATCCTCATTCATTCTTTCCACATGACCAAACCACCGAAGCATTATTTTCTTAATCCTGGTCACAACATCATCTTGCAAACCACACTCTTCTCTTATTACACAATTTCTTACCGTGTCGTTCAGATTCAGCCCTAACATACTCCTTAAAGGACCGCTTTTCTACTGCGTTGATTCTACTCTCGTGCTTCTTCTGCCACACCCAACTTTCACTACCATACGTTAAAGTAGGGACCAACACAGCATTGTGAATTGCCATACGTGCCTTTTTTGACACATTTTGACTCTTCACAATAGAGTGCAGGGCCCCATTTACTCTATTTTCCGCATTCACTCGTCGTTCTATATCCTTATCATATCTCCCATCCCTGCTAAATACGCAGCCCAAATATACAAATATATCTAATTGCTCGATCAACTCCCCTTCTATTCTTATTTCACAAATCGTTTTACTTTCTTCTCTTTCAAAAACTATAACCATCGTCTTAATTGCCTTCACTTTCATACCCCTTTCTTTTAATGATCTGTTCATTAATGTAACCATCATTTGCAACTCGGCCGCCGACGACGCAAGGATAACTTGATCATCGGCGTACAAAAGGCATTTGACGGTTAACTCACCCATTCTTAATCCGCATTCTTCAACTTTCAAATTTTGCAAACAACTGTCCGTAAGTAGGTTGAACAGCCACGGGGAAGCCACACAGCCCTGTCTGACAACCTTTATGGATGTCAAACCAGTCCGAGTAGACTCCGTTGATCCTAACACAAGCACTAGAGTCCCTATAAAGAGACTCCAATGCCTGTATCAAGCCAGCGCTCAACCCAAATGAGTTTTGTGTTTTTGCCATAGCACATCCCTATCCACTCTGTCATAGGCCTTTTCCAAGTCCATGAACGCACAAAAACCTTTTGGTTTTTGGTCAAAAATTTCTCCGCGATCATACTGCTCACAGCTAAGAAAAAAATCCGTAGTATAATTCTAAAAGTTGTTGCATATTTAAATACGACTCAAACCTACGCGGAGTGTAGTTACTGAAATAGAAAAATTTTAAAATAGGATTGAAATAATTTTTCCGTATATCGTTGTTCTGTTAAAAAAATATTTACATTTACTAAAATTTATATTATTATATTCTAAACGCTGCAATATCATTTCCACGTGCCTAATATGCATGAGAGCCTTACTGAAACACGTAAATAGCAGCTCAAAGTTGAATGTTATTATCGTAACAACCGCAATATAACATTGTTACATAATACCGTACAGCCTTGTTTTCACAGCATACCTACGGCGTAGCCACGTAGCACTTAACGTAACAACGTGAACACGAGACACTCAATCAGCATTTTTTTATTAATATTAAGTATATTTCTAAGATTAAATTTTATTAATTTTGTTTTTTCTTTTTATTCTATTTAGCTGAATTCAAAAAAGGAGGTTTTCTATTCGACTGTATTTTTCATTGTATGTTACGCGATATCTAAGCTAATTATAAATCGATGTTTTAATATTAAGATGAGATGCCTCACATTCCGTTGTTATAATAGCTCTCTGTACCCTTCAGAATGAAGCATAGCAGTACTAGTACTGCTATTTGGCGGCAACAATAAACAAGAGGCTGTCACATACGCAGACAGACTCTTGGGCAGAAAAGAGTTCTACCACTTTAAATAGAGATCATTATGTTTATTACTACAAATTCATTTTAATTCAACTGTCTGTCGGTTTTAAGTGGACATCTCTGCTTAAAACCATAAGAAAAATAATACATTTCCTCTATTGTGTATTAATGTTTAACAAGTAACGATATTTTATTATACCAGTAGTTATGAGCCGTGTGTTAACGATATCATTACACGGATCTATTATTGGATTATATATATATATATATATATATATATATATATATATATATATATATATATATATATATGTTATTTTTCACGCTAAATTTGAGCCATATTATGCGAATTCATATTTCGGAATTGTGTCGCCTTGTACATTTTATTCAGATTATGTCTGTACAGTGTATCCAACGCTGTCGAGGCGTACTGCTAGGTTATCTCACGGTTCAGTACTCGTCAATATTTACTAATATAATGCCGTACTTGATAAAGCTTTCAAAATGAGGGCTAGTAATCTTACGCTCAATGGATATCGCTAGTTGGCACTAAGGTGAACTTATTTCTTACGCCAAAAATTATCATTGATTAGTTACGATTTTTTGCGGTTTCTGGAGTAATGTACATTCTACGTGGTAGAGCCATAATGCAGTTATATTAGTAGTATAGTTGTAGTACAAATGGTTTGGCTCGACCGGGGAAGGACCACGCTCTCACAGAATACCAGTGTGAAATAGTAGCTTAACGCTCCTGTGTTTCGCATGGTGAGTGTAGAGACCGGAGTACCCTTTCACGGGTGACAAAGTATCTGCATTTTGATTTATAATGGAGGATAGATGTAGATGTTTATGGGCCGCAGCAACTACTTACATCAGGTGGACTGTGTGTTCGTTTGATACCCTATCTTATTAAAAAAAAAAAACACAAAACAATGATCAGTTCTCTATTTATTTATACATTTTAACATTTTAAAAATTTTTGCTTTTATGAATATCTGTAACTTAGTTTATCCATTTTTAACCTTATTCGCGCAAACATATAATTATTAATTACAAATATTTCAGAAACAAACATTAATCTCTACAATAACCTCACTTTTTGCCTAAGAAAAATATGTGATCTGTACAAATTATTTTGGACATATTTATCTGGTTATTGAAACCTTTTACAGTTAAAATAGTATTCACTTTATCAAAAATTGAAACTAACAAGTAGACTTACAAAATATTGAGAAACATTGACTAAAGCAGCTTGCAGTTAAAATTCAAACCACGATTTCCAACGAAATTAGATTTTTAAGTCAAAGATCTAACGTACCTTTGCTCTTGAGAGATTTTTGAAATGTTTTCTCACTGTTTTTTGAGTATCATAATCGTTTACACAGTGAAAACTTTTTATTTTGTTTCCTCATTACGCAAAGAATTACTTTTTTAATATGGTTATTTAATAAAAACATATTTATTTATTTTTAATAAATTTATTTATTTACCAGAAAACACGTAGCCAAAATACAATAAGTACTGTGACTCCCACACTAGGCATGGCCTGTCTCGTGGGGGTCAAGCAAAAGATTTTACAATTGATCAAAGTGGCTATTTGTCAAAATTACGTAAAACAATTATGCGCAGCAAAGCAAAAATTACTTAAAAATGTATGAAAAATTACAGACATAACAAACAAATTCTAATTAAAAGGGGCGCGCGTGTACTTGTGGGTGAATGTGTATGAATGTGTGTGTGTGTGTGTGTGTGTGTGTGTGTGTGTGTGTGTGTGTGTGTGTGGGCGTGCGTCAGTGCTGTCCACTACCGTTTTAACACCTATTTAAGGGTCATCAATATTTATTCTGATTTCTCATAGTCCCAAGTCAATAAATGACTTCTCATTTTTATTTTAGCCTCATAAAGTTGGGATCGTTTTAAGTCGTATAAGTTGACTATTTTTGTAGATGCGAGGATTGGAACGTTAACTAAGGTTGTGGGGATCTTAAACACTCTTTTATTTATTAATGTATTAAACGTCGGCAGTTTTGAAGATTCCCTGTGCATAAATGTAAAGGCCCTCAAAAGATACAATCTACGGACACTTAAAACTTGAGCTTCTCTAAAGAGATCTGACGTATGATAGCGCCTTGGTTTACCCATAGCTACCTTCAAAACTGCCCTTTGGGCCCTTTCCAGTACTATCAACGTAGAGGAGGATATGCCACCCCACGCCAGTACACAATAGCTAAGTACGGACTGACATAGTGCAAGGTAGACGGACTTTAAAATGCTGCCATCAGTAGAATCTCTCAATAGTCTCATCGTGTGTATCAGGTTACGGACCCTGGCTGATGTCACCGATATACTTTTAAAGTTAAGATTTTCATCTATTATAATACCCAAATATTTGAGGGAGCCGACCCTATTTATCTTGTCACAGTTACAATTTGGAGAGCTCACGGAGCGAAAACTACAGTTGTTAATGTGTACTTTAAGGCTATTGAAAAGTGAGGGTGGCGGTTAAGACGCTGCAGTTTTATGAAAACAAATTAACTGCGTTTTTGAGGTGTTCAGTGTTAAGATGTTGTTATTTAACCATTTTTGTAATTTATGCAAACCGGAGATGTCTGAAAAGTAGGCGTCGTACCAAGATTAACATAGATTATTATGGCTGTATCGTCAGCATAACATACAACCTCACTATTTTCAAGTTGAATTGACATAATGTCATTAATGTACGAAATAAAAAGAGTCGGCCCCAAGATGCTTCCTTGAGGAACACCAAAATCTACAGATCTAAGATCGCTTGCCTGATCGCCTATTTGGACGCATTGCTTTCTATCCGACAGATAGCTGGAAAACCAGTTTAGAGCTAGACCACGAATCCCAAGAGCACATAATTTCTTAAGGAGGATGGGGATGGATACCGTGTCGAATGCTTTAGCCAGATCGAGAAAAACACCGACACAGGATCGACCCTGATCGAGATGAGTTACAACCATATCTGTGAGAAGAGTTACTGCGTCCTCAGTTGATTTTCCCTGGCGAAAACTAAACTGACGGTCCGAGAGTATGCTATTCTTTTCAAGATAGTTAGTCAGCCGCTTATGGACAACGCGTTCCAGGAGCTTCGAGTAACTACCGAGGAGTGATATGGGTCGGTAATTACAAGGATCGTCCGTAGCTCCATTCTTGTATATGGGGGTAACTGCCGCAACTTTCCACTGGCTTGGGAAGACTCCCGACGAGATACTTAAGTTAAATATCGCAGCCAGGGGCTCCGCGATTGTGTGGACCACTGATTTTAAAAGTTTGTTAGTGATGCCGTCCATACCAGGCGCACTACCTGAATCAAGAGACCGGATGAGACCCAAAACTTCCAGTTTATCTGTAGGATTCATGAAAAATGAACCAACGGGTTGATCAGGAATGTGAACTTTTTCGGCAAGGGACTCTTGAGTCTCATTTAATTTCAGCATGATAGAGTTTGCCAGCTTATTACCTACAGAGGCAAAGTAGGAGTTGCAAACATTGAGAGACTCTTTTACGGAGAGTCTTGAGTTGATGAGAGCCAGGGGAGAACTTGAGCTAGTGTCTTTACCAGTTATGCGGTTAATAGTACCCAGAGTTTTGTTGATTATTTCTTTTTTTGTTGTAATCACGTTTTAGTCCTCTAATTAGATCTATGTAAAAATTTCTATAGCGCGTATATATAAGTTTTTTAGTTTGGTTATTTGGGTCCTTGCGATATTCTATATGAAGCTTATCGCGGTGTTTAGAGCATCTGATTAAACCAGGAGTCATCCAGGGGCGTAAGGTAGTTCTGGAGCGGCTTATTACACAAGTTTTTGAATATGTCAATATTGCCTCTGTAGTAAAGTGAGTTACAGACTCTTCAAGAGAGCTGCAGTTTATTACTGTTGACCAGTCCGTTCCTTCCAGCTCTGATCTTATTGAGTCTATGTCAACTATTACTCTTGATCGAATAGGTTTTGGTCTTTTTGGTTTGTGTGTCTTTAACATTATGCCTGCCATAGTGATATCATGGTCAGTGGCAGCATTGAGATAGACTACGGACTCCGCATTAGATTTTACGGGTACAAAAATGTGATCTATGCAGGTTTTGACCCGAGTTGGTTTGGTTATAGCTGGAAAAAGTCCGTACTCTGATAATGCATCTAAGTACTCCGTGTGCAAGTTTTTGTCAGCTGCGGACCCAATAATATTTAAGTTTATGTCTCCAGCAAAAATAAGGCAAGGAGAGGGATTAACCGTTTTTAAGTTAGCGTCAAGAGAGCGAATAAATATTTCTGGGTTGGTGTAACTAGGTGATCTGTAAGCGGTTACTACTGAGAAGTGATTTGCAAATTCGTGCGTGAATACAATTACCCTCGTCAACGTTCAGCTCAGAAAAATTGGCTGACCACCTATCTCTTATGTAGATAGCGACTCCTCCTGCCCTGTTAATATACTTTTTAGAGTAAAATGATGTAAATCCTTGCAATAGGGGGACCGTCACAAACTCATTAAGCCAGCACTCGCTGAAGACAATAGCGTCGAAATGAAGATCCAACCTTTTTAGGGTTACTACGAAATTATCAAAAATTTTTACGCATGCTTCTTATGTTCATGCTTAAAATCCTAAATGAAAATCTAGACAAAACGTCTTTACAATCCTCTGGGAACGTTATTTTGTGGCACTTTATCTGAGATGAATTATCTATAGCATCTAAAAATTCTAGGGAAGCCATGGGAAGATCGTGAAAAATTGATTGGAGTATTTTGGAATTAAAGGAGAGAGTGCCATATAAACATAAGAAGGGGTGTAAATAACCACGAAATATTCTGAGAAATGTACCATGGGGGAGAAGATGTGTAGGTGTGTTAAAATGTGTATGTTATTGCGCTTACAATTGTGAAGAGTTAAATTCAAAGTTATGATAAGTATGATGAGTATATAAGAAAAATGGCGACCATATGGACTGCAAATTAGTGACAAAATATTAATGACTAGGCTCTTGAGGGTCAGGTAATGTTTACTGAGTGGTCGCCGTATCTGGTTTGGTTTGGGCACAGAGCAGGCGGCTGAGATCATTTTCCGACCTAATACGGATTGCGGGGCTACCTTCCTTGACATCCCCTTTCCTAATAAATATGGATCCGTTCCGAAGCCAGCAAAACCTGTAGCCATGTTCGACGGTGAAAGCTTTCGTAGTACGAAATAACCGTCGATTTTTGCCAGTAAGACGCGCATTTACGTAGATCAAATTTTCAGGCCCATGATTCAAAATGTCTTTACTCTTTAGGGTTTTTTCTAGCTTTCGCGTGTTTAAGGAATTCCTCACGTTTAGATCGACGGGTAAAAGCAACCACCAAGGAACGATGAAGTTTACGGTTCCCACTCACGTTAGTATTTATGTTTTGGTTTTTGGGACCAGCTCGGTGCGCATAATTCAAGTCCATATCCTGAAGCTCAATGCCCAGTTTAGCGGCGACAGTTAATACCAAGTGAGTTGGGTTTTCATTTGGTGTTTCTTCTAGACCCGATATTTCCTAAGGCAATCTGAGCTTGGCTGTTTAGACGAGACTGCAGATCGGCAACGGTGGCCTTAAGGACATTATTTTCTTTTTTCAACGGGCTCAAGTGACTTAATTCGCCGATCATAGTCCGCCAGTTTGGAGTTCAAGGCGTCGAGACATTCGCGAAAGTGGGCGATGTCGTTTCTTATATCAGTACTTATCTTGGATAACTTACAAATCAAGCAGCGCGCCAAACTTGGTCGTATGTTATTGCCGCAGCGGGAGGGGTGGGGGTCGTAGTTGAATTATTATTTACTTGGCGTCATTTAAACCTCCGTCGGAGGTTCCCAGAACCTCGTCGCATGACATGTTCGTGTCATGCCACGAAGCCGCAGTAGATAATGGAGAGAGTTGTCTACGAACCGGTGTGTTGTCCTCCTTGCGTCGCGTGATCCGATTACAGGAATGGCATTTCCAATTCCTTTTTAAGGCTGGAAGATTTTTTTTTATAATAAGCGGAGGATATGTTGTAACATTTGTAGTGATAGCATCCCTTGCATGCAGAGCAATTCAGCTGTTCCTCGGATCGGGTAAATTTATGACAGGCCAAACAAATCATTTTATATTATGTAGCTGTTGTAATATTATGCTCAAGTGACTTTATTTCTAAAAACGCGCAAAGGCAAGCAACGCAACTGCGGAGAAACTAAGATGTGCTACGAGTCGTAAATGAGTAGGCGGGACGAAGAAGTTTCGTAGTCCGTAGCAATCCCCGTAGCGATTTAAGTCACTGCGCCGACGACGTTACGTGTCGATTCGATGCCTCTTCGGGTGACTACGGGTTACTTCGGCTGCCGAAGGTCGTTGACCTTTGTAGCACACTACGATGGACGAACTGAGCGTACACTTGTTGAGATGGGTCACGGTCTCAATTATTTGAAAATAATTTTTGTCACAGTTCCCTAATTATAGAAGGGATTAGAAGAACAGATTGCGGCACTAGAGAGGGCTGTACACTAGCTTCCAGTAGATATCGGTTTTGACAGTAGACACTAAGATTTACACTGTTTTTATTTACTGATTTACACACCGTAATTTTCCGGACTACTGTCTCGCGGAGCAAACGGTTACGGTGTGTACTTAGTAACGGTCGCGGAATACCCCTCCCTAATTTGATATAGTCACTTTCTCATATTTTTACTTTTGTATATAATATATATTTTACATTGTAAAATTGTAACCGACACACACTGCATCTATAATATTATGGTTGTAGCACGAATGGGCCTGCTTAACCGGGGGAATTCAGCTGCTGTGATTTGTATGACAAGTGTATAGAACCGGAGACTCGTTTTACTGTAAACGAGGCATTCCATCTCAGTCATCAGGGGTGTCAACGTATCTGCATTTTTGATTCTTGATCGATGTTAAAAATGTAGATGTTTATGGACCATAGATATTCTTACAATTTGGTGGACTGTGTGCTCGTTTGTCACCCTTATTCTATAAAAACGCTTTCTAATAAAGAAAATAATAAAATTAACAAGTTGAAAGACAGTTTTCTGAGACGTTTTTGGCTTGTGTATTTGTATTTTTAAGTTTAAATTGTAAATTTTGAGAGATAACCTCTTAGATTTCAGATCAATAAACAGCGAGAAAATAAGGATGAAAAAACCAAAGATGAATTCCAAATGAATTGATTCCACAATCTGCTGCTGTGACGTCAGAAACACATCGACGCTCAACAAATTGCCTCTTCGGGGTAAATTCCGACTTCCATCTCGAATTTTCTTTTTATTTATGAAGCAAAATCTCTTACGTAGATAAGGTAATGCCTCCAGAGATTGATTTCTAGAAAAATTGGCACGTGGATTTCTTTTTTGCCCTGAAGTCTGTGAAGAAAAAGTGAAGTTAATGAGGGGCTTTAACTCATGTTTCTGTGTGTCAGACATTCTAATTTTTTAGCATATGCAGTAAAGCCATACTTATTGTAAAGTTATATTTGCCGTTAGCCCACAGCTAGAATTCTGTTACTTTCAGGTACGGAACCTTTGTCTAGAAAGTAAAAGACAGCAGACTAATGGTTAAGGGTGCGAACTGCAAGCATGGGTAGCCCTGGCTTCGAATCCACATTTTTTAAATGCAGTGACAAACGAACTTGTGGTCTACCTGATAGTAAGTGGTTACTATAGTTAATAGCCCGTGGTCACCGGCGGTCCACTACTATGCAATTTACTAGGAGTTTTCTTCTACGCACGGCTTCATTGTGGTTGCTTGTTTGCTTCGATACTACTTAGGAACCTTCAAGAAATGAACTTACTCATTTTAAATAGTCAGTAGCATACCTGAATCCCCTGGTTAAGTATTTGTTTATGAGCGGCGGTCGATACTTTCCATTAAGTGATCAGCATGCTAGTTTGCACACATTTCTATAAAAAAATAGATGAACTGTTCGCTCATTTATCACTCTTACTTATCTCTTCCTTGTGTATACAAGAAGTCTTTTTTTACAATATTATTTAGGTGATATACACATATATACAAACGTACACAAATACAAACAATTTGTATGGATTTGATTGTCAAAATAAAAAGCGGATTTATAATTTACAAATACTAAATTCTTGCATGGGACAAGAATAAATAATACACCTATAATAGTCATAAAGTCAACGGTAACTTTCCTCCGAGCAATCAACAAACGAAACCGTTAAATTAACAAATCGTTTAACTCGAATTAGAAATATTACGTTTGATTTTAAGCTGATAGGAATCGTTGATTGCCTAAGCTTTGTTTTAATACTGTCATTATGAAAACTGAAAATGGAGCGGCGTGTACTAAGATGAGGTATTTTTAAGCGAATTAAAAAAAAATGAAAAGTTTTGTCCCTATGATTAAAAACTACATAAAAATGTAATACTCCGTGTTCCAAGTTGAAGTAATTATCTTCTCTAGACTGAATTTCGGTCAGGGCATCCAGTTTTAATGGAGACAGTCTTCTGTATGTACTACAAGTATGAAACCTACTCTTACAATAGATTTCGTAATTAGTGTGTCTGAGATACGATTTGTTTGTTCTAATTATATGGTGATCTCGATTAAAAGCTCCCCGAATAAGAAAATAAAACTAAGGTATATCACAAGCTTCAAATAACATTGAATGATACTAGTATTTACAGATTTTATTGCGTTTAATAACTTATTTTAATATTTCTGAAGTTTTGAGTAATTTACAACACCGTGTTCAACGTTGACGTAATCACGGCAACATTTAGTTGAAAATTATTAATTTTGGTCCGATCTACACAGAAATAACTTAAAGTGTTTTCAATTCTTGCAGTGGTATGCTTGGGTTGTGATTTTATCACATTCATATAGGATCCTAAGCAGATGTTATCACCCAGCCACTTTTTTTATTAAAGTTAGGATGTTTTTTGATTTCAATAGCTACGTAATCATTCTTAGTAGAAGTCGTTGTCCTCTTGAGAATATTTGTAGTCTATTAAATATGTTGAAATGGCGGGGGCTATCCTGTACGTGCTCACAAACCGCAGACTTATTTAAGCTAAAAGCTAGAACATCACATACATGGTTAAATTAAAATCTTTGTAAATTTTCCCTCTAAAATTAAATTATATAACTTATCTGCACGGTGATTACGTACGAATGTAACCGTGTTAACTACCGACGACGATATCACGTAACATACATGCAATAAAAAAGAAGAAGAAATATACTCTTAAATAATGAACCTCCTCCTTTTTGAAGTCCTATAAAATATTTTTGTAGAATAAGGGATGTAGAGTGAGAATCATATAGAATGAGGCACACAGTCAACTTGATGGTAATTAGATGCTGACGCTCATAGATATCTACATCTATTTTCAATTAAGAATCAAAATGCAGTAAAAAGGGTCTACAGTATTCTACATTCACCATTCGAAACAGAGACTTATTTTTTGGTCGAGTCAGCTTTAATATAGCTATGAGGTGAGTATACCACGCATAAGATCCAATAAATATAAAAAGACATAAAAGTTAAAGATACAGAACGCAAATTCGTGGTATAATAATATGGTAAGCCACGTTGTCCTGTACTACGTATACTCGTGCATTCTAGTCGTACGAGTAAAGTGAGCCAAGCAGTAATTACAATCCCAACTAGCACTGCGGTTCAACGCGACTACACTTAATCTCCGTACGTAAAGTTAGCACGTAGCTCCACTGTCACGTAGACGTACTGACGTAGTGTACACTGTGTACATTACTGTGAGCAAATTGCACTTCCTAGTGTAACTGTGGAAATGTTACACAAAGTGGATGAACTGATG